>CM037854.1:201651580-201678654 GCA_021234595.1 Delia radicum
TCTACCGATTTCAAATACACGCAAAATCGTAGTTATTCACTAGAGTTTGCAACACTCTTTTGTTGAGATATTCGTGTACGCACGAACACTTAATTTAGTTTCGTGTTTTTATCTGTGGTAATAAACGTGCACATGTGGATTTAAATAAACCTTATCGAAAAAGGACAATTAAACTATTATTTTTGTAAATAATTAAATTTTCAATAAGTATAAGTGTCATTAAACTATCATTTTAAAGTTGTGTGTGATTTTTTAAGAAAGCAATTCAATTACAAGAAAAAGTTCAAGACAAGACAAGCAAAACAAAAATTTTGTCTTTACTTTTATTTGTTTTCTTACGATACATTTTAATATTAAAAAGCTTTAATTTTATTATAAATAAAATGCCAATTAATTTACAAACCTACATTTATTTTTTTATTTAATGGAGGGCATATAACAAAAATAAAAAAAATATGAGTTTTCAATTAAAACTACCATTGTTTTTCTTCTCAAGTTTCAATTAAAGTTTTAATCAATTTAACTAAACTTTTTAATTGAGGTGAAAAGAAAAACAATAACTCTTTTACAGTTATATTAGTTTTTTGTTTTTATATACATCGAGATTATTTTTATGTTATTTTCAATTTATAACGAGCTTTCAACCTCCGTATATTTACAAAAATAAAGCAAATCAAACATATTAGCTAGGTTGATACTAGTATTTCGATCTGGCTAAAGATCTCATCAGAACCCGAAGTTTTAGAAAAGCTAGAGCCTATATAATAGGCAGAAACTTTAACAAAAAACCTATTAATAATCAATTTTGCTCCATTCTTGTCTTCTTAGTAATCAACCACGTGGTTAGGTCTTTTCCTAACAAGCATCATGACGTTACTAAACTTTGAAGACCAAAAATGTTCTATTTATATAAAAAATTTTTAGTGTGTACTCTGGCTCAAGTAATATTTTTTACAGTTATATTAGTTTTTTGTTTTTATATACATCGAGATTATTTTTATGTTATTTTCAATTTATAACGAGCTTTCAACCTCCGTATATTTACAAAATAAAGCAAATCAAACATATTAGCTAGGTTGATACTAGTATTTCGATCTGGCTAAAGATCTCATCAGAACCCGAAGTTTTAGAAAAAGCTAGAGCCTATATAATAGGCAGAACTTTAACAAAAAACCTATTAATAATCAATTTTGCTCCATTCTTGTCTTCTTAGTAATCAACCACGTGGTTAGGTCTTTTCCTAACAAGCATCATGACGTTACTAAACTTTGAAGACCAAAATGTTCTATTTATATAAAAAATTTTTAGTGTGTACTCTGGCTCAAGTAATATTTTTACAGTTATATTAGTTTTTTGTTTTTATATACATCGAGATTATTTTTATGTTATTTTCAATTTATAACGAGCTTTCAACCTCCGTATATTTACAAAAATAAAGCAAATCAAACATATTAGCTAGGTTGATACTAGTATTTCGATCTGGCTAAAGATCTCATCAGAACCCGAAGTTTTAGAAAAGCTAGAGCCTATATAATAGGCAGAACTTTAACAAAAAAACCTATTAATAATCAATTTTGCTCCATTCTTGTCTTCTTAGTAATCAACCACGTGGTTAGGTCTTTTCCTAACAAGCATCATGACGTTACTAAACTTTGAAGACCAAAAATGTTCTATTTATATAAAAAATTTTTAGTGTGTACTCTGGCTCAAGTAATATTTTTTACAGTTATATTAGTTTTTTGTTTTTATATACATCGAGATTATTTTTATGTTATTTTCAATTTATAACGAGCTTTCAACCTCCGTATATTTACAAAAATAAAGCAAATCAAACATATTAGCTAGGTTGATACTAGTATTTCGATCTGGCTAAAGATCTCATCAGAACCCGAAGTTTTAGAAAAGCTAGAGCCTATATAATAGGCAGAACTTTAACAAAAAACCTATTAATAATCAATTTTGCTCCAATTCTTGTCTTCTTAGTAATCAACCACGTGGTTAGGTCTTTTCCTAACAAGCATCATGACGTTACTAAACTTTGAAGACCAAAAATGTTCTGATATTATTATTATTTTAATTGAAAGAGTTTTAATAAACTGTCTACAATTTTTTTAGTTAATACTATCATTTCAGTGGTAGGTGCAAAATCAATTAAAATATTAATTGATTCAATAAAATTTTTAATTGAAACCCGTTTTTAGTTTTTTCTGTGTAATGATGATAAAATAATGTAAATTTACAAAGACGATTTTAAATGTAACAAAAGTTTGATTATCTTAATTTGAATAGGTAAATAATTCTAAAATTTAAAGTCCTTAAAATTTGTTGATTTATTTTCGATTTTAGTATTAAGCTCATTAAAATATTTTATTTGATGTACGTTTTGGCGGAATTAATATTGCGCTTTAGTTTTAACAAAGCGATATGTGTTTGAAAAAAGATGCCGCTTTAAAAATGTTGTCCGTTGTGAAGATTCACTCTAGATAACTAAAATATATGTTCAAGCCATGTTTTTATAAAAAAACTGCGAAAAAATAATTGAATTTCGGAAAATGCTTAAAAAAATCTTAAAACTTTAGCCTTCAAAAATGTTAAAATGCCGTTTTTACCAGGAGGTACTGTTTACTAACAAACTTAGTTCACCTAAAACACTAACTATTTTCAAATATATTTATAAATGTTACACCCAAAAAACAAACATTTTCAAAAAATTTACGTCAATTCCTTATAATTTTGTGATATTCTTATCCCGCTATTGGTGAGCTGACATCAACTTAGTATACCTCAAACTGTTACACCATTTCTTTAAAAACTGTTCTGAAAACATAATTCCATTAAACGGTGAAAAACTCATATGCGAAAGTTTAAAAATCGGAAAATTTAGTTTTCACTTCTAAACCACTATGCAACTTTTCACCAAGCAACGATATGGAAATTCTTTTTTATAGTGAATGTATCTCTTAAGTCTAGTGACTCCATTTTGTTTGGTTTCATATAAAATACACCGTACTTTTAATATAGACAAAATGATATATGTGGAACCATAAACAGCCGTATTTCACAGTTCAAAGAAAAATATTATGTGAACAACTGGATTATATTAATTTTTTAGATAAAAAAAATACAGATTTTAAAGCACTTTTCTTTTAACTGAATAATTCTGCTGAATAGTGCGACTATTCGGTATTTGGTGGAAGAGTAAAAACATGCCAAATATGTCGAATACTGAAGAGTAACCGAATAATCCAGTATTTGAATTTAACCTGTTTTAGGGTAAGATCCGGCCTCGCTAAGTAAAGCTGGGCTTAAAATAATTCTCCTATGTGGAATGAGGGAATCCGGATTTACCTCCAAAAGTTTTTTTCAGTAGCGGCCTCTCTAAGATAATGGAGGTAATGACTGAAAATGTTGTGGTCATAATCCCTAGTGCAATTAAGTCTTACCTCCCGTGGCTATTATGAATGTTTTGTAAACGGTTGTTAGCCATAAAATATAGATCAAACTGAAATTCGGATATGACCGTATTATAACCTATCATTGAAAAATTACTGATTTGGTACACTGATAATAATCCATGCGTAAATTTGCGCAAAATTTTCAAAATAACAAAATAACATTTTTCGAAAGTTTTTGTAGTTTTAACAATAATTTGATATTTTTATGCATAGATTATTTTGAGTGTAGTTGTATTTTCTCTCTTGTTTTGGGAGCTTCCTTTTTCTTATTGATAATGGCAATTATCAGTAGGGAAAATAAAGGTTACAACAACTCAAAACATTAGTGGAGTGGGATAGAAGCTACACTTATAATACGTAATATTACGAAAAAATGTCAAAATAACCAATTTTTTTGTAGAATACACGAAAAATTGTACATTTTACAAAAGTTTTTTAGTTTTGACAATAATTTCGTATTTTTATGCATAGATTATTATTAGTGTAAAGGGTCCGCCATCTAACGTTTTTTTTTTCAACTAGTGCTTATTTCGTAAATGGTAACACTTAGCTCATGCCTGATTTGACAGATAATTAGTTTTATCCTTCCGCTGAACGAATATGGTCCGTATGTTCGTTATCTTGTGAAAAAAGTGAAAGAAACTGGCATCCTCATCGATAAACCCGAGAATATTGCTGCTGTGGCAGAAAGTGTGCGTGAAGCGCCATCAACATCAATTCACCGCCCGTTCTCAACAATTGAACAATTCGGAGACATCATGGAGAAGAATTTTGCATAAAGACCTTGGTATGACGCCATACAAAGTCCAATTGGTTCAGGAGTTCAAAAAAAAAGTTATTTGGCGAACCCTTTATATAAGTCGAAGTCTTCTCCGCAACTCTTGAGAAAATACTTGAATCGAATTTTTTTCTAACACTTCGTAAATTTCGTAAAAAAAAGGTCGAAGTAAACTACCCTAAAAATACAGAATGCGGTCTGGCTAACAGAAAAACTGTCGCGACATCTTGAGATGTCAGCGGATTTAAAAATTGCGGTGTCGTCTTTTTGGCTACCTTAGTTTACGTCATGCCTAATATTCCGATTATTAAAATATCGCTACACTCAGGGAACTTCTGCTTTAAAAATTTGTAGTTGTTTGGGTTGTAATACAGTTTCTTTATTTTTAATGTAAATGTCAGTCATTTGTAGAACAAATTCAATTTTTGACTAACCTTGTAGTTCATTTAAAAAAACAAACTCACATCAAATGACTGTTTTATGATTTTACATTCATTTTTACAGTCATTTTATGTTATTTAAGAAAATAAATGTTTGTTTATTTTTTACTACCATGTGGTTAATTTTTACTACAAATGTTAGTCATTTTTGCACATTAAAAAATAAATGACAATATTAGTTGAATTTACTGAAATGTAAGTCGTCCTTCTTTAAATGAAATTTCATTTGTTTTTAACAACATTTGCAGTGGTCTTTACCTACATAGTGTACAGTAGTATATCCGGAAGGGGCTCTTGGTTAATTAGCACTCCTATTTAACTCCAAATTCCTTTTGGATTTAGCGGGAGAGTGGACGTTCAGGAGATCTTTCAACAACAACTGAGGTTTTTAAGCATTTATATCAGATTAAAAACCTTAGGTTTTCTGATATCTTAATAAAAAGTATATTATTAACCAAAACTGCAAAAGGGTATTCGTTTTATAACTAAGCTCATGGTCTTTTAAAATGACTTTTTGAAAGCCCCTTGTATATATTTTGAAACATCTTTCAAAACTTTTCCAAGTTATTAAAAATTTTTCGGAAGTATAAGCTAATTATCACTTCCTTCGGAAATGTTTGAGCCTTACTCTGTCCCTTCATTTCCACTGGGTACACTTTCGTCATTCCAATAAAAATATAACCATAATAACATTATTACATCCACCCTCCTTGAAAGGTTTATTACACAACTCATACGCTATACAAAACAGTGATAATAAAATCTCATAAATGTTGTGGTTAATGGTCAATTCCTTTACTTAAATTGTAGATATTGTTGTGGTAAATGAATTAATTGTTAATTCCCTTTTATAACAAATTGTACTATATTGTTTTTAGAATTTACAACTAAACTGTTAGACATAACAATTCATTTGATAAATATAGTATTATGTGTGTACAGTACAATAAATACATGGTACAATTCATGTATGGTACAAGAGAAATTGGTTACTAAACGCATTAAAAGATTAACACACTGAGATACATTGACATGTGGGGTAATGCGATGTGTTATACCATCAAAACGTTAACAAGAACATGCACATGAACAACGAATACAATATGACCAAGTTAACGAACAAATGACTTAATGACCCTCATTATTGGTAACAATAAAGTAAAATAAAATAAAAACATGTAATAAAATGATATACCGGAGGAGGTGGAGGTAGATTGGGAATATGTAGTATGAATGAAGGGATAACATAAAAGAAATACGATTTTAATGCCAACAGGTAAATTTTGTTGGCACAAATATGATGTCAATATTAAAGCATTTAAAAGGTATTAATTTGGTTTTTGATGGTCAGAAACTAATGTACTACGATTTAAATGCTTATTTAACCATAACGGAAATTGACAATAGGAAGTAATTTCTTAACATTATTCGAAAAAGGAAATTTAAAAACTGAAAGCATACTATCACCAATCCAATGAGTCAATGGTCTCTTAAGCAGTTAATTTTGAAGATATCGCTTCTTTTACCTGCACTTTATATTCTGACATGTTAGCTCCTATCTTGAATATGTTGTATTACTTTCGAAAAGTTCGATCCACTTCATCTAATGATTTGACGAAAGGAAAGTTAATACTTAAATTATTATTTATTTTTTTTTATTAATATTTTAAATAATGACCGTTTTGTATGATACTATTACTGAACTATAAAAGAATTTCATTCTTACTGTTCTTATAATGATTTAAATAAATAAATTACAAATAAAAATACTTTGAAGTTGTTGCCGATGGGGTCTCATTTAACTAGTTTTAGTTTAAGGCAGAATAATCGCAAGGTACGTTATTCCTTCTCCCTTTATACTTGTTGCCTTTTGGGTTACACTGACAAATGCTTTCTATTCTTTTGGAGATAACAGCACTATATGTCATTCCTATTTTTTCGATCATATACTAACTTAGTATTGGTTAAAGTGGCAGCCGGCTCAATGGCTCTATTTACATTCAATTGACCGGTATTCCTGTTCAAATCTCACAGTTGAACATGTTGGAGTTTCTTATAAAGCTAAGAAGATGTGATCAAGGAAATTTGCTTATGATAATGGAAACATGCGGATTAAAATTATGAGAAATTCTAGCTAGATAAAGCTGACAAGAAGAAATACAATTTTCAATACAATACTCTTTCTTCTTGTCCAAAACATTCCAGTTTTGTGTGAATCAGAAGGGAAATTTCGTAAGAACCTCCGGTTGCTCCAGATTTGAAGCTGCATTACCTTGGCTATTACAGCATTTTTATATTTAATTTATTTAAGAAAAATATATGTATATATTTATATTTAACTTATATTTAATTTATTATTTAATTTATTTGTACTGTCTACAATTTTTCCATTTCACACATTTGATTGTTGGTTACTTCCCATTAGAGGAGAAACCCACATTTAAACAAAAGACTTCTTTTTCTGTTGACGGACTTAGTATATTCCCTAAGTGAAAGATGGAAAGTGGTGATATAGTCAGCTTTACAACCATTCTATGAATTTCATTCAACCTACTGGACAACATCATTTAACCTCTTCTGGATTAGGTAAAATCCCCATGAGATGGTTTACTCAAATGGATATTAATTATTTCCTATAGCCAACGAATGCACTTCTTATTTCCCTAACCCCTTGCCAGTTAGGGAAAATCCCTAAAATCGCCACACACACAGACCGACTCAAACGAAGGGGAACCATTCCCTACAGCGAACGAATGTAATTCCCTCACTTATGGACATAATCTAGTTCCAATTCCTGGTTTAATTAAAATGATCAAAATCCTTACTTCTTATAATCACACCAGTTGGATTCAAATTCATGCCTACGCTTTTGAGAGGCCAAAATTAAATTTAGACTCGCGTAGAATTCTGCGTTCTCACCATCCGGAAATCTCCACTATTGCCAACCCTGTCCTCTTACAGGTACTGAAGTGATCTGGAGAACTCCGTTCCAAGCGAAGTCTGAGTGCCTTTCCATCCAAACCTCAATGAACAGTATTTTTGGTAGTCTAGTTAGTAACGTTCGTGCACAGTAGAGTTACTAGTAGAGCTTTTGATTTTATTTTGCAAAGTCCATAAAAAAAATATAAAGAAACGCAATATTATTTTTTCGGTTTTAAAAACAGTTCCGGCATAAAAAATTTTTTTTATTTTTAATTAAACTAAATTTAAAATTTTGCTAAAATTTAAAGTAATTAGACTCCAACGATTCCTATCAAACTCAAAGGACACAAAAGTTTTAAAATTTTGCTGTTTTCGCGGGATTTTGATAAAAAAAAAAGATTTTTGCGTTTTTCGGGATATGGACATACAAATTGGCAGAACAACAATCACATAACTTAAAAAGTAGTTGAACAAATGTTCTGTAGAAATTTTGGTTCACTAATGCAACTTCAATTGTAAAAACATGAAATCAATTTTTAGAAATTGCACTTCATGCGGGATATTTTTGTTTCAAAATGACCTGAAAAAGCGATTTTTACTATTATTTAATATAGTATTGTCTATCACGTGGTTATAGGAACGCGGCCCTCATTGGATGGCTAGAGCATCCGACGCTGTATTACAGAATTGTCTTTTGTTACAAATAGAAGCCATTTTCTGTATCCGTAGAAGATGCCTAAGATAGGTTGTAATTTTCAATTGAGGACACTGACTCCATAAAGGAGAATTTTATATACCAGAGCTTTTTATAATCTAAGAAAGTTTTTGGGATTTAAATATCATTATTTCCCAAAGTTTCCCTACAGGAAACAAATGCCATCAAAATCTTTTTCGCCAATCGGGTGATGCACACTTCCAATGAAATTCATTGTTTTGAATTCAGAAAAATAGGCTATGGGAATGATGAAATAGAAAGTAGTGTTTTTTTACATTGCAAGCAACAGCTAAGATCTCTGCGCGAAGTTTCCTTCACATTCCGATTGTTCAACTGATGAACAAATTTTCTCTGTAATGCATTGATCGATCTTTTAGACAATCGACCACATACGGATGCGCTCTTCTAGATAAACGAGTGTAAAGAATAAAAACTCGTGCTCCTAATAATCACTCATCGCATTAGATTTTTCTGATAAAAATACCGCTCCAGAAAAGTTTTATATCCGCAAAAAAATATGCACACGTTGAATCCATAATCATTGGAGAATCCTCTTTGTTTCCTTCCAAAATTCTCTTGTGAAACCAAATGTTTTTAACATAAATGGGCTAACACATTTTTGTGTTGTATAGTTAATATAGATTTTTATCTAGGAATTTTTATTCAAACAATAATGCAATTTACTGACCACATACACTGTACAAGCATAGATAAGCCTGTAAAGAATATTATCGTTCATAAAACAAAAATTCAACCCCATGCACACAGCACAGATAAAAACTACAAATTGAGGAAGATTCTCTGTGGCCAACAACCTAAAAAAAAATAAATATTAAATTAAATATTATGTATGTTGACCACACATTGTTAAACAAATTGTCGTTACAAAATTTTTAAGATAAAAATTTATTATATAAAAATATGGTTACACATACCGACGTATGTAAGTGTATGTTCCAAGGGATGAATTGTCTATTAAAGGGGTCAAATTTTGAACATAATATTTTTATGTTTCAAACACATATGACTTCACATAATACACTTACTTACTCGTGTCTTTATGGTGTATGCTGAGATGGAGGATGGGACTCAATATAAATGACGAACTTGTTCATTGACTGTTGTCTGACCATTATTATTGCAGCTTTTAATACTCTACTAACTTTACTTATCTTTGAGCTTGATTTAGTTTAAATATTATTAGCAACAGTAGCATGAGTTTCGTTATGTTTGCTCATTTATATAATTTATGTTTGTTCTCATGTGCATTTATATATTTGGAAGAAAGATGAGGAAGTTGTACAGCGGCGTATTTGTGAAAATGTTTACATCCACATGGAAATTGAACATCTAACACCGGCTGGGTAAGAGTTGCCTGATAAATCGCTTAAGCAGCCCAGATCACGAAACTATATGTGTCGTAAATAGTCCATAACATTTTACAGTTGATACTATTGCTTTACTTCCTCATTTAATATTTACAGGATCGATTTTGACTCGAGAATCGATTCCATTAAACTAGTTCCAGAATCTGTTTGTTTGAACTAAACTTTAAGGTTTAATTTTAACTCAGTCCTACACTCAAAAAAGTTTTACAGTACAATCTACTGCAAATTACAGTTAAAACTACTGTAATTTCAGTTAAAAAGGTGACAAAGGCGATTACCGTTAAAATAACTAAAAATGTAGTTATTTTTAATTGTTGAAACACAACTAACAAATGTAGTAAAAACAACTGACAATTTATTACTACAAAAAATTTTGAAACAACTGTAAAAAATAGTAAAAACTACTGTTTTTTAACAGTTATTTTTTCGGCATTTTAAAAATATTTTTTGATAAAGAAAAATCTTTTTTTCTTTCAATTACAATAAAAATTTGTATATCCTACATCCAGCACTGCCAACTTTGACGATTTGTCTCCATTTTGACGATTTCTGGAGTGAAATATGATAAAATGACGATTGACGATTTTATAAAAATGCGGTTACAACTAGAAGCGTTAGTAAAGGAACTGTAATAATAAGGGTAAAGAAAGTGGTGAAATTATTACAAATAAAGTGATTTCCATTTTTTATTGCAGTGGTACTTTTGTATTGATTGATTTTTTTGACGATTTTCCATTTTCAAAAGGACGATTCTGACGATTTTTAAGACAAAAATTGACGATTTTAACAAAATGGGTTGTCAGCACTGCCTACATCCTACTTAAAATGTCAGAATTCCATCGGTACTCCAGTTATGAGATATAAACATTTTATGAGATAAAATTTTCTTTATTATTATTTGCATACTTAGAACATTTCAATAAAAACAAATATAAACTAAATAAGAATTTTTCAAAACTCGATATAATCTTTTATTTTTAAGTAAGTAACAAAAATTAACTGATTGCTGCAAAATTATTGTTTTAGTAGTTGTTTACGAAAATACTATTAAAAATGCAGTAGTTTTCTTCAGTTGTTTTTTTAAAATAAAAGTCAAAATAGTTGTTTTGTATTATTTCATAGAAAAAAACAGTATTTACAGTTAAAACAACTACTACTGATTACTACACAAACACCTGTCATGTAGTAACTGTAAAATATTTTTGAGTGTACCAGTCACAGATTGGTTAAAGATACCCGGGTAAAAATAGTTATATCCAGACATGGGCGACGTAAATTACATTTCACAATCAATATCATACATAATTTCAGACCTACACTCACACTTGTGTGCTTAAACGATTCCTTAGAAAATTTTTAAAATTTGTAATAACAAATATGGGGATTAGTAACAACAATTGGGTATTTAATCACAGGGCAATTACTCAATTACAACCAATTACATGTAATTCGACGTAAACAAGTAATTGTAATGTAATTAAATACAAAAATATTAGTATTATGTTCCATGTCTGGTATTGACGAAATTTAAAATTTCGCAAGGAAAACTTTAATCCAACAACATTTGGCGTTTAATTATATGCCAAATTTCACAAGTGAATGATTGTGAAATGTAATTGATCGCATCCCATGTCTGGTTATATCTAGTCATATATAAAATGATTAAGTCATATCTGACTTTGAATGAAGTCACATTACGGCTAATATCATTATATACAAATACATCTGATCATTTTTATTGAGAGATTCTTTTATATGGTACCTGATATTAATAAATGTCTCCAAATCTTACTCCATATATAACTACATAAGCCATATAATAATAATCCATATATGTGAAGTGTTCGATATGATGATATATGGTCCCATTCTAAGTCTTATTAAACTATATGTGACGCCATACTGAAAATATTTTCCTTTTAATTTATATAATATATAATGCTATAATATATAATCCCATAGATATTTTGGTATAGTTCAATATCAAATTAAGTTACGATTTTCTTACATATGGCTTCACATATAACCATGCGAATTTTATAACGAAATTATTTGCTAGTGATTTATTTTATATAATTTCAAACAAAAAAATGTGTACATTTATAAAATAAAACCACTTAATTATGTATTTTTGAACACAATATTTTTTTGGAACAAGTCTAGTTTAGGGGCCTCGCTCAGATTTTTTTTTTTTTTTACCCTGAATAGTACTTTTTGAGCTGATTTCAACAAAAAAAAAAATTTTTTGTCGGCGACGCCCCCTTGCGTCAGAAATGGGCATTAAAGTTGGAATAGTTTTTAACGATTATCTCAAAAAGTACAAGTTCGATCACGACAATATGGGTGTCATATGAAAGCTCTTTAAAATATCTTTCTAATGAGGTACAATATGTCCTCATAAATTAACCCATTACAGCCCAGTTTTAAGTTTTAAGTTTTTCATTTTTTATTCTAGTTTTTTTGTATAACATATCTGTTTATTCAAAAAAACGTCTATATATGTAAATAAAAAATTTATAGAAAATTATAGCCCATTTTACAAGCTTTCATTTAAGGTATAAATGTGTTACTATATCTCTTATAATAAAAAAGTTATTAATGGTTAAAGTTACAAAAGTCTATTTGTTTCTAAAAATTGCAATTTAACAAAGTTATTAATTTATATATACATATGCCGAGCAAAGTTTTTCTGTGTAACCGGCCTTCGGCCGGGCTTAGGGGTTTTTTTTACTCCCATCAGTCCAATTCTCGGCTTCGCTGAGGCTTCGCCCCGGGCTGCAGAAATTTCGGCGTGTTTACAAAAGTGTATTTGTTTCTAAAATTAGCAATTTAACAAAGTTATTAATTTACATATACATATAAGAACAAAAGTACAAAAATGAAGAAAATTAAATAACGATATAAATGTTAATATCTACGGTGTTAAAAGGGTTAAAGTGAAATATTATATATCAAATGAAAGCTTGAAATCTTAGCTACAAATAAATATTATTTGTATCGTACCTTTATAATAGTCAAATTTTGAGAAAATACGAGGTTTGTCTAAAAAATTCGGTTAAAAAACAGACTTTTTTAATTTGACGCTTAACGGGTTAATGGAATTAGAAGTATTATATATCAAATGAAAGGTGCTTTAATAAGCTTTCAAATGATATGTATATTGTTTTGATCCGATCAGAAATGGTGAAGATGCAAAGATTCAAAATTCAAACTTTGGAAGTCCATAGCTCGGGAACCGAGAGTCGCCGACAAAAAAAAAATGTATTTTTGAGCTCAGCATTAAAAGTTCTACTAATGGTGAAAATTTGAAATAAATCCGAGCGAGGCCCCTAAACTAGACTTAAGCCATTTTTTCTTGATAACTTTTAATCAGTTCGTTGTTTCATTTAAAAAAAAAATGTTGGTCTTTAAAATTGTTGATTTCTAAAAATGTTTAACTTTTAAGCTTAGCTTCAAATTATTAAAAGCATACCTACTATCGTCTAAAATTTTATAAAATCAGATATATTTATATCTATTGTTATTATTATTAAATGCTTTTACGCCAAATTGTCGGCGCATAGTGTCATTATATATTTATATCTAATTAGATATAATTTAATGTACCGGATAATTAGAAAATTCGTATGAAATTGTATCAAATTATATCTAATTTGATAAAATTAGATAAATGAAGATGATCCATTTTTCGGATCAATTTGTATGTGCTTTTATAAGCGAACTTATCAAACGAGACATAATTGTATTAGGCTCCATATTAAAATTTTTACCCGAGTAACTAGTTGTTTTTGGGACATTCTCAGACAAAAGTTATCTGTGATTGAACCAAAAGTAAAACAGGTCCTAAAGCAAAAGAATTAATTTCATAAGTTTATTGAAACATATAATTCTGCAGGCATAGTTATGAATTGTCAGCTTATCAAATTAGTATTATCTTTATAGATTAAGCTGTATTCACAATTATGGACCAGTCCACTCTGCAGAGTGAAGAGTACTAAAATAGATGTAAGTTTAAAAAATGTGTAAGTTTGAAGAATAAAGGAACAAAATACACTCTGGTGCATGAAGTACTCCACAATTGTGATTCCGGCTTTAGAAATCGGTCATAGGGTTGGATATATCTAAAGGATTTTTAATAATTTCCACTCGTGTGTTTAGGTACATTTCTTGGATATACTCGTATAGTGAAATTGTCATTTATTGGGGTTTTTTATTTTGATCGAATAAACGATCAAAAAAATTTTAATCAAACGATTAAGCGATTAATTTAATTAAATAATTTATTTATTTATTAAAAAAATAAAAATAATTTTAAAATACCAAAATAATAAAAGTTTTTTACACTATCAACATACAATTTTATCAATTTGAAAAAATGTGTATCTGTTTCAGTATAATAAAAGATTTCCGGATTTCTTAAATCAATATAATGCCATATTTCTTCATACTTTGATCTTAAGCGCAAATATTTAAAGAAAGAAACTTATTTTTGGGCATAATTTATCTATTTTTTAGATCAAAAGCAAACTTTTAGAGAATATATTGCAGTTTTTTTCAGATTTTAGTATTTTAAAATTTATTTTATTAAATTTTTTATATACATAGTTTATTTTTTAATAAAAGTCGATACTAAGTTTACTCTGAAAACTTTTTATCGTATTTTTTCTTATGTTTAAGATATTTGTCGGTTATTTTTGAACAGGGTTAAAAAAGTTTTAAATATTTAGTTATTTATTGCAAAATTTTAATTTTTTATTATAACTTTCTAGCGATTTTTTTGTTTGATATTGCAATATTTCCCAAACTTAGTTAATTTTCAAAAAGGTTTCAGTTAAAAATGTATTTTTTTAAATTATTCGTTGTAAATCGAATACAACGATAATCGTCAAAATTTATTCGATTTATTCGTTATTCGAAAATCATGATTTTTAAATTGTTCCATCGAAATTTGTTTTTGTTCGTTCGTTTTGTCGAATCATTTTTATTCGAGTGACAACCCTAATACATAAGTACATCAAGTCATTCGTTTACCATGAACAGGCCAGGGTCCCATATCAGACTGCCCCATAGCACCCCTTCCTTGTATGAAGATCATTAAGAAATAGAATAAGAGAGAACTGATTCACAACATAAATTTAAGATTGGGATGCTAAAGAAAATGGTATAATTATACTTTGAAAATATGTAGTGAACCAAACCGCAAGACGTTCCATATTAGCCAAATTTCGCCATCTCTCCACTATCCCCTTTCCAAAGAAATCAACACATTAATTAATAAGAAGAATTTCCTGAGTGTTGCTTCTCTTTAAAAAAAAAAATTATAAATCATATGGCAGATAGAAGCAACATTTTTCATTAATTTTTCTTCTTTCTAAAACATCGATTTTTAGGGAGTCAAAAAGCATACCTGCTTTATGAAATAAACAACGGCTAACGGAGAGACATCCAAGACCATTAAATATCTTTCTAAGCGATTATTGCAGAGTTGCATGGAAAAGGGAGTTATCTGATTTCACAGATGTCAAAGTCACATGTAATCTTTTTATAAGAATTTTTTCAACGTTGGGGATTAAACTGAATTACCAAAAATCTCATGGCGTCACAACGGAACTCATACCCGCCCAATATTATCTAGATTTATCGGCGAGATGCCAAAATTCCTCAAGACTAACTTGTGGCCATTGGAAATTCATCTGTCGTTAAAACTTTTTCGATGTTGGCCACATGTGACTTCGTGTCTATTGCATTTTACAATATGACAATTTCATAAGTCAATATAGAGTGAATGTTAGGTGCCTTTAATTACAGAAAGCACTGAAGGCTTTTTATCCTTTTATCGTTATTCATTTGCCCGGAAATTAATAGTCCCGATTTTCATTTAGGTTTTTCCAGTAGAGCCTCTTTCTATTGGTTTTTTTTGAAAGATTTTTAATATTGGCTAGTAGATGGGTCGACTAGTTTTATCTCCTCTATCACATTTCCAAATTTTAGAACAATCGGAATTCTTACCTGGAAAATTAAGTTCGTAAGTGCTTTCCACTTCTTTATCCTCGAAAAAGGTGATTTAATGTATCTTAAAAAAAAAAAACATCTCTTATCAATCTTTGTAAGACTTTTAATTTTCAAAAACTGCACTTACTCACGAGAAATTGAAGCAAATCCTTGTAGCTAATTGTCAACAAAGGTTTGGTTTCGAATCAGTTCTAGTTTTATTATTCCCATCTTTACAAAAAATGTTAACGCCCCTGTCTCTTCCTGGTGATTTTTATGAATAATATCTAAAGGTCAACAAGACAAGTACTAGATGTTCAAACAAGTGAAATAAAAAAAAAAGAAAAGAAAAAAACTGGTAACAAATATGGATAACGATAGCCAACACGTACGTGTTAACAAATATTTAAAGGGTGTTACCCAGTATGTTAGAATACTCGTAACTAGTCAAATAGATGAACGTGTAAAAAAAATAAAAACGTTTATGAGGGATGTTATACATAGAATAAAGATTATCTTTAGTTAAAAATCTTATTTGAAGTTTAAACATTAAAAAACAAGTTCCAGTTATAATGAGTCTAAGGAAGTTACATGGAATTTAAAAACTTAAATTTAATTGCTTTAACCCTAGAAACTATCAAACCCGGGTATTTTAAATTGGCGGGGGTATTTTGAATTGGTCACAAGTGCGCCAAATGTGTGATTTATCAGAATTATTAAAGCTATTTCGAAAGGAAACCAAATTTAAAAAAATATTTTGTGAAGTAATTTTTTGTTTGCATGACCTGGTTTGGAAGCGAGAAAGCGTTAAAGTTAAAATTTCGTAAAATTTCAACAAATAAATATTTTGAAATAAACACAATATTCAAAAATCTTGAAAACATATTTATGTTTACAGCAAACCGTTGATACTAAACACAAAGTAAGATTGAATATTAAGCTTTAAAAAAACTCTAATTTTGTTATAAGGACATACACTATTCCAAAAGCTTACCTGTAAAGGACATCGAAAAGATGTGAACGGATTTTTATGAAATTTTGCAAAAAGATTATATTAATGTATTATTAGCAAAGCCTTTAATCAATAAATGTTGAAGTTGATGTGCGTTTTCGCTCAATTTAGCGTTTTCGAAAAACGAAATTTGACATATCTTCCTTACTAAAAGCACAAAAAGGGTAATTAATGGACGGTAGTTATATCTTGGTAAGAGGAATAATTTATGCCTAAGGTTATTAATTTTTATGGATTAGTTATTGAGATTTACTCTTAACATATTTTAGCTCATATCGTAGAAGAACATATTGTTTATTTTTCGTGCCGAACAAGTGGTATAAATTTCATTGCAAAAAAACCTAAGGCCGGTTTGAGGGTTAAGTAATAAACTTTCCTAAATGTCCCAGTCATTATCTACAAAATATTATAACGATTTTCAAATGTGCATGACCATTAGGGTGTCCAGAAAAAAAGTTGGAATTCACAAGCTCCACAACTCTTAACCCTTTGACGACGAAGAATTTTCCGCTGGAAATCTTGAAAATTTTATCGCGGATTCTTACTCGGAAGCACAACATTTCGCGACTAAAGTGTTGTCAAAATTTAAAAATTGTTACTCCTTCTACGAAAAAATCATGGGACCCATGTGTCCCATTCGTCGTCAAAGTAAAAATTTGGTAGCAAATGCATTAAATATTAAAAACGCATTTTGTGTTGATGTGTTGATTTCTTTATATTGCAAAGCACACAAAAACGATTCAAGCAAGTAGTTTCTAATCAACTGTGCAACGGTTTGCATGCTGCAATTTATGCGCAAATTCGTGTTTTTAATTGTGTTTATATTTGCCATCTACCAAAACCATAAAAGTTATTTTTGAAAATGAGCAGATTGCGACGGTTTTATAAAACTGAGGATGAAATTGTAGAGCTTTTGAACGCATCGGATAGTGAAGATGAAGAAAATGTGTTTGAATTAGATATCAAGGATAGAGCTTTTTTGGATGATTTTACCGATTTAGCGAACGGAGCCAAAATCGGAATCGAAGATATTCTGCAGACCGAAAAACATTCAACGAGCAAAAATTCTAAGACTGATGCGTCAATGGCAAAAGTTGTTCCCAAACTTAAAGATGCCAAAGAACTTTTAGTTAAATTTCAGTGGAAAAGACCCAATCAAAATTACGTTTCGCCAGCTTATATTGACCCTGATTACATATACGGGCAGGTTTTAAATCCAAAGGTAAGCGCTGATGAGAAGGTCCCAACTGTTTTAGAAGTCTTTAATGCAGTTTGTGATTTCGACGCACTAATAGAGCACATAATTCACCAAACAAAACTTTATTGTGAGCAGAAAGGAATAATATTTTCTATAAGTAAAGAAGAGTTGAAAGCGTTTTTTGGGATGATTATAGCAATGAGTATCCACAGGTTGCCAGAAATAAGATTGTACTGGTCTACGATGGAAATATATTCAGTACCGTTCATTTCCAAAGTTATGACTCGAGACCGTTTTGAAAAAATTCTTTCCAGCTTTCATTTTGTTAACAATGCTGAACAGCCAAGCCGTGACGACCCCATCATACGATCGAGCCTTTAAAATTAGACCAGTAATAAATCATTTCAACTCAGAATTTGGAAAAAATTTGAGCCAAGGCAAATGCCAGTCTATCGATGAGCATATGGTAAAATTTAAGGGCCGCAATATAATGAAACAGTATATGAAAGACAAACCCATATGCTGGGGGTTTAAATTATGGTGCCGTTGCGACGCTAAGAGTGCTTATCTATATAAAATTGATATATATACAGGCAAAAAGGAACAGCCAGAGGTTGGTATTATTGGCGAATCCGTTATTCTAGATATGGCAACAGGGCTGGAAATGAATTTTTAAGTTTTTGTTTCTTAAGTTTTTTTATTTTTTTACTGAATTGTTTGTGTTTCCTTTTTTTTAATTATAAAATATTACATAAAAAAAAAAAATAAAACAAAATTCTCCTTTATTTTTACCTTTGACGACGAATGGGACGCATATGTCCCATCATATTTTCAGCCCCCCCGAGAAAAGTATGGAACTAATTAAAAATGCGTTGATCAATAAATGTTCATAAGGCATTGATGCATCTTATACTAAAAGTTTATATAACAGTATCATTTAGACCCCGAGATATTAGGAAACTAAATTGCAAAAAAATACAATTTTTTTACTTTGAGACGCCCTTAACCCCAAATGAAACAACAAGACCTTAATTTTAGCACGAAAACCAAAAAAGGTATTTGTTTTTTATCGAACAAAACTGGTTTGGTCAAAATCCATTCAAAAATGTGGCTCTATTGCCAAAAAAAACCAAATGGGACATATGTGCCCCATTCGTCGTCAAAGGGTTAAAATATGTCATTATCAAAATAAATATGATCTGCCACAAAATCGCAACAAAAAAAAAATGCGTTAGAAGTTACAGATCAAAATTTAAGCTTAAAAGTTGTACTTGTTCTATTATTTTATTTAAATTACAAAATAAGATATAATGAGTAAAAGTTATATAAAGGATCCGCCAAATAACTTTTTATTTTTGAAAATGCTATAAAAAAAACTACTGAATATTTTCTCAAATTTCTTTTTTTATTTCAAAGTACAATCCTTCCGGTTAATAATGG
Organism: Delia radicum; assembly: GCA_021234595.1. NCBI lineage: Eukaryota > Metazoa > Arthropoda > Insecta > Diptera > Anthomyiidae > Delia > Delia radicum. Next base: position 201,670,920 of record CM037854.1, read on the forward strand.
AAATAATTTCATTTAAATGGCTGCCTCGGCTGGCCATGCAGTAGCCTACACGATCGGTCCAATTTTTAAGCACATTATCGATTGTGTGCAGCTGTATTTCACCAATGGCTTCACGAATATTGTTCTTTAAAGCATTAATTGTCTCTGGCTTGTTGGCGTAACACTTATCTTTGACGGCACCCCACAAATAATAGTCCAACGGTGTCAAATCGTAGCTCCGAGGTGGCCAAACGACATCAGCTCTGCGGCTGATAATGCGATCTTCAAAAACAGGGCGCAAAACATCGAGTGTAGCTTCGGCTGTGTGGCACGTAGCGCCGTCCTGTTGAAACCAAATGTTGCCAATATCCTCCTCTTCAATTTTTGTGAACAAAAATTCGTTCAACATGGCCCGATAACGCCATTGACTGTAACGGCCACTCCTTGCTCATTATCGAAGAAAAATGGCATGATTTTCAAAGTAATGTTGCAATATTTCCCAGCGTTGTTCAAGAGTATACACAACCATATTCGTTCAGCGGAAGGATAAAACTAATTATCTGTCAAATCAGACATGAACTAAGTGTTACCATTCACGAAATAAGCACTAGTTGAAAAAAAAAACGTTAGATGGCGGACCCTTTATAATAATTATGATCACGACATAACAAATCTAATATATTTTGGCCGTATTACACCGGAGGACACGATTTTTGGGTCTGACTTCTAAATGACAAATTTTGGATTTCTAATAAAGGGAAAAATATTTTTTAGTATCAAAGAGAGCTTTTTCATCTAAGTGTTTCCTACTGCTGAAAGTAATATCTCCAAAACTTACATACTTTGCAAAAAATAGTGATTATCCAGAAGCAATTCTGAAATGCATGGTTTAATTACTATGGCATTATTTAATAACTATTCCAGAAGGCATGCTTTTTGTTCACGATGTCCTCTACTGGGTATTTCTCTTTTCATCATGAGAAATGCTTCCTTCATGTGCTCTAAGAAGCAATAAATTCATGCCTTCGTAGGAAACAAAAACCGTTTTTTTGTGTATTGACAACATTAATGCTTCATTGTATGCATTCTTTATTGCTTCATTGTATGCATTATTTTTTGTTTCAAAAGAATGCATTCAGGGAAGCAAAGCAAAAAGCCATTCCAATTGCTTTATTGTATGCAAGACGGTTAAACGCTTTTTTGTTAGTATGCAATGTAGTTACTGCTTACCAATTGCTGGGTATAGACGTAAAACAGTAAAATTAAACTTTAAAAGCTTGAAATGGATATTTTGGTGTTTTCGATGTCTAGAATCAGAATTTCTACTTTAAAACAGAAATCCTAGAAAGTTCTGATGAGATCTTTAGCCAGATTGAAATACTAGTATCAACCTAGCTAATATGTTTGATTTGCTTTATTTTTATAAATATACGGAGGTTGAAAGCTCGTTATAAATTGAAAATAACATAAAAATAATCTCGATGTATATAAAAACAAAAAACTAATATAACTGTAAAAATAATACTTGAGCCAGAGTACACACTAAAAATTTTATATATAAATAGAACATTTTTGGTCTTCAAAGTTTAGTAACGTCATGATGCTTGTTAGGAAAAGACCTAACCACGTGCTTGATTATTAAGAAGACAAGAATGGAGCAAAATTGATTATTAATAGGTTTTTTGTTAAAGTTCTGCCTATTATGGAGGCTCTAGCTTTTCTAAAACTTCGGGTTCTGATGAGATCTTTAGCCAGATCGAAATACTAGTATCAACCTAACTAATATGTTTGATTTGCTTTATTTCTGTAAATATACGGGGGTTGAAAGCTCGTTATAAATTGAAAATAAACTTTTTTTGTTGACTGAATCGAAGTTGCAGAATTCGCGAAATAGGCAAATTCGCTACAAAAAAGTGTTGAACTTTGATCAAAATGCATTTTAGTACAGTGTTATTTTAACATCAATTAATTTTTAATTAATATGCATTTAACAAATTTAATTTAGAAATGTTGAGGTTAAGAAGAAGAATAAACGTTTTTCTCTAAAAATTATAAACACTATTAATTTTTAAATCAGACTAGACTAGTTTCTGCCTTTTTATGGACAGGCGTCATCAGTGATTTTCAATTTAAATTGTATTATTATTTGGGTCTTATAATTGTCAGATTGTCTCTATATGATAAATTTGTTCAACAACCTGCGGCTGTAAGAATCAAACCTGCGCTCTTCTTACATTAGCGATCACACCCAAGTATGGCCTCGAATGTAATGCAGCTAAATTGCAGTTTTCTTTCCTATTAGCTTTTCTGTTATTGTATATTATACTCAGAAGTGACAAACACTAACAAACACAAATATTATATTTTGTTTATTTGCTAATCTCATCCGTCTCTAATTCACAACTTTACCAGATTCACGTATGATTTTACGTTTTTACGCTTTTACGCTTTATATATATACACATGTGAAAATTATTTTTTGCACACCTAGAAAACAGTTTCGGTCGTTACCACGAATTTGTTGCCAATCTAATTCTGGCGGTTACGACTACTGCCCCGGCAGAAAATACTATCGGCACAGTGTTGGCAAAGCATCGGCAACGATCGGTTCTGCGTTGGCAGAACGTGGGATTAACAATCTTGACAGCATTGTCCTGTTACCCGATTGACAACAGAGCCAACCGTGGGTTTGAGTGAATTTGCCACCGTTGGAATAACGTTGGTAATTCAAAAAATTTGGTGCTTTTAAAATACCTTAAATTAAATTAATTTTTAGAAATTTGTATAATAAAACACATTTAAAATGCAGCAGTACAGTTCGGTTTTAGTCTTTTACATCATATTTAAAAGTATGAAATATAATAACATAACATATGCTTTGCAAACAAAATAGTGTTTTATAGTGCAATAAATATTAGTTGTAAATTTGGTAATCCAACTTTCATCATTTTTAGACCACTCTAATGACCATATATAAGTTCTTTTAAAAACTCACACTTACATATACATATGTTCTAATTTTAACACATCCATTTTAAACGTTTTTATTTTCCCTTTTCAAAGAATGATTAATAAACGTATTGAAACTTTTCTTGTTACTCCATTGTTTTTGTTTATTGAAGTACCAATTCTTTAGGATTAATTATCATCCTTAAAACACATAAATTTGTTTAACATCTCGAATCTTTGCAGATTTCTTTGGGAATTGGAAAGAGTTGGAGTTACTTAAGATTAAGTAGACTCATTAACCTAATGAGTTTTTGGATGATTGTACAAAACTAACATATGAAACTAAAATTCAAGTGTAAAAGTTATTAAGTTGATGACAAAAGGATACCAAAATATGTTTAGTTTTCATTAAAGTTTTTCTTTTTGAAAAGAATAGGTTGGAGGTACAAGTAATTTGGATTTACAATCACTCTGTTCAATTGCATCTATACACTGAGAGAATTATCAGCATGTTATTTAGAAATTTCTAAATAAAAGCAAAGAGGTTGGTACTAGAAACTCGTCCATTGAAACTTTTCATTGAAAGATATCATGTTAAAGCATGAACACGATTACATTTTTTACAAAGTTAAACATTGATTAGGTAAACTCCTGTATGCACTATTATTGCAAAATATTATTGCCAGTATTATTGTAATTTTTGCCTACACAGTGCAATATGAAGTACAATAATTTTGCACAAAATATGGCACCAATCTTTTGTTCTGTTGTGGATGGATATAAAAATTGCACAATGTGGCCAACACACTATAAAATATTTCTCACATTTCTTGGTTACGCAACAAGAATTAAAATCTTTTTGATTTTTTCTAATATATTGTACAACCTTGCAATATTATTGCAAATAGTATTGCCAGCATTTTGTCATCTTTTGCATGCACATTGCAATAAGAAGTACAATAATGTTGCACAAAATATTGCACCAATCTTTTGTTCTGTTGTGGAGGTATATAAAAATTGCACAATGTGGCCAACACACTATAAAATATGTTTCACATTTCTTGGTTTGCGCAACAAGAATTTTGATTTTTTCCAATATATTGTACAACCTTCCAATATGACAGGCACACTGTTAATATATTGCACAATAGCAAAAGTTGGACAAGAGTATTGGGTGGTGTATGGGTATCTTAGACTTTTTTAATTCTCTAATATATGTAAAATAAAACCAAGCTAACCAATATAAAAACCAAGATGTCTTTTAGTGCTGAAAAATTTAACGTGTCAACAAAAGATGAAAAAATTTTCAACATTTTTTTTGGACAGTTTTTTACTAAAATATCGACCTGTTTGTTCTTATATGACACAAAATCTGTAGAAACAAAGGGATGCAGAAGAAGTGCTATTAATTTATATGGTAGGATTTCTTTCTCTAAAAAGGATGTCTTTCTCTAAAAAGACAAAATCTGGTCAGAAAAGTGCTTTTAAAATTAGCGATGAGAAAAATGGCGATTTTCAAGTAAACATTTTACACCCAGAAAAAAGTCACACTTGTGGCCACCGAATTTGTTGCCAATCGAATTTTGGCGCATACGACAACTATGTTTATATTAACCCATTTTACACTGCAGTTTCTTTAAATCAACACCTACATTTAAAGTCCGATAATTTTAGATAAGAAGGAGATAGAATAACGCAGAAAAAGGCATGGGAAAGTTTGAAGTCTTTGCTATACAAATAATTTAAAAAATCTTAGAACTATTGTTCCAGGGTTGCCATGTAATTAATTAAAAAATAAAACTTTTTATAGCACTTTTTATTCACATATTGTGCTTAGTGTTTTATATGTTGTATTGTAAAAATAGAGATGGTAAAATTTTATTTTTAATTTGACGAAAATTTTCTGTTGGATTTTCTTCTCTGTTAGTACACTAAACATAGGTACAAATATTGCGCCGTATAAAATAAAATTTTACCATCTCTATTTTCGATGCGACTATACAGTACATACAACATTTAGTAGAAACCTTGTGAACAACCTTATTAATTTATAGAAAGAAGATCGGTGTTAGATTAGATCAGAAGGCACTATGCACCGCGACCAATGTAGGTCTTTTCTGCTGCCTAAAGTTACCTACAGATTCAAGCTACCTATAAAGCCAATTATCGTATTAGGCAAAATGTTCGCGATGTCGGAAGGCGAAATGAAGCAATCACCTAGAAACCTAAGTCTCCTATCACAAAGCCTGGGACATTCGCAGAGAACATGCTCCGAGGTCTCAGACACTATCTCGCAAAACCTACACATATCCGTGTCTAATTGACCCTTCTTGGGCAGATGGTATCTGAGATTACAGTGTCCAGTTAAGTACGACGCCAGGGTCCTCAAACCCCCCCCCCCTTGATGCGCCAGTGTGGTCATATTAAATTTTGAAAAATTTTCTAAAACACCAATATTTTCCAAAAACTCTCAAAAATATTGGTAAGCAAACATTGTGTAAAATTTTTTTACCAAAAACCAATCACGAATTGCCTCTACACTCAAAAAAAATTTACAGTAGAATCTACTGAGAATGACAGTTAAAAAAGCTACAAAGGTAATTACCATTAAAACAACTAAAAATGTGGATATTTTAAACTCTTGAAAATCAATTAACAAATGTAGTAAAAACAACTAACAATGTCGTAAAAACAAGCGAAAATTTTTAACTACAAAAATTTGATAAAAACTACTGTTTCTAACAGTTATTTTTCGTTATTTAAAAAAAAAAATTTAATAAAAAAAATATGTGTTTTTCTTTTATTTATTTATTTATTTATTTAAATTCACATATCCTGTACAACAAGATTAAATCTTATAGTTAAAGTACAGGAAAGCAGTTTGGGTAAAAAATAATATTGCAAGTTAAATATAAAAAAAAGAAAAAATTAAATTTAAGATACTCATACACGTAAATAACAATAAAAAAGAACAAAAATAAAATTAAAACTACTTTCTAATATATTGTTCTATCATCACAAATGCTTTAACAAAAAAGTGTAAAAATAAAGTTATATAAATATAAATCAAATTATGCAAAAAAAAAATTTAGAAGAAATTGTTTAAAACTGTTTGCGTTGCTGTTGAGCTGTTGGTTTTCTGGAAGATGTCTCCAAAGACGTGAGGCATTTATATAAAAGTGCCATTCAGATACATGGTATCGATGCCTTGGTATAATTGTCTTTTTACCTCTAGGGGATATGGCAAATTGTATAAATTCATAAAGGTATAGTGGATTTTTGGTATAAATAATTTTATGGTAAAATAAAAGTACCCTTATTTTTAAAAGGTTCTCAAAAGATATGCCATAAAGTTTAATGGCAAAAGATGAGACCCGATCAAACCTTCTCAATCCGTAGACATATCTGATGATATTATTATACAAAACTATTAGCTTGCGTTTGCTAGTAGTATCACAATTTTCGAAGAGTTCACAGCCGTAAATTAAACCGGGGATGAGGTACGACTTTGCAATTAATATTCTGACTTTTAAAGGCGTAAAAAACTGTGTTGACCATAGAGCTCTTAACTTGGCATAGGTTTGACCAACAAGTGAGTTTATATGGTTGTTCCATGTTAAATATCTGTTGAATATAATGACAAGGTTTTTAGCCGACTCTACGATTTCAATTCTTCCTCCGTTAATAAGAATTTCGTTTTCGATAACTGCCACAGTTCTTTGGCGGTGAATTATCAGACATTTTGATTTCAGCGGATTGAGACAAAGTCCATTTGCTGTCGCCCATATATATACTTTATCAAGATCATAATTAATTTCGTAATAGCATCTGCGATTAATTGCACTGGACTGCTCAAAAACAATTGGACATCATCCGCGTACATATGTAATTTGCAGTATGAAAGCTGATCGGGCAAATCATTTGCATATATAGAAAAAAGTAGAGGGCCAAGAATAGACCCTTGCGGCACGCCTCTAGTAAGAGTCAGCGAGTTAGACCAAGTGTTATCTGCGTATACGGATTGTGTGCGATTAGTTAGATACGAAAATAAGAGCCGTGTTGATGACGAAGCAAAATTAAAAAAATTTCTAAGTTTCAAACATAACGTAAGATGGTCAACCGTATCAAAAGCTTTCGAATGATCAAGAAGCACCAAGAAATTAACTTTACCATCGTCGAGTTCACGTCGTATGCTCTCCGAAACATCAATCAAAGCTGTTATACAGCTATGATTCGAACGAAAGCCAGATTGTTTATCATGCAGCAGGCATTTATCTTTTATATACTCACTCATTTGTAGCTGTAGAATCTTTTCCATACTTTAGAAAGGTAACACAAAATAGCAATTGGGCGGAACTCAGTTTTTGTTTTCGGAAGTGGTATAATTTTGGCATGCTTCCATTTCTGCGGAAAAGTGCTGGTTGTAATGATTGTATTGAAAAGGTGAGTTATATAAGGCAGAAGTAATGGCAGAAGTATCTTTAAAAATTTCGGATGCATATTATCGTATCCTACTGCTTCTGATTTTATTAGTGCAAAAGTTGACACAATATCAGACTGTGTAATGCAAGAAAACTCAAACGTATTATTATCATCAGGAGTAAAGTTGTCCATATCTGACGAAAAGTTGTAGAAGTTGCCGTTGATTGGAACTTTCGGTGAGGTTGTAAATATTGTATTTAACTGATTAGCATCGACATTGCAGTTATTCGTTCTATCAGTACTTCCGATTCCGATTACACGAATGGTTTCCAGGTTTTCTTCGATTCAAGAGGCAGAACCGAAGCATTTGGAATAATATTCCTTT
>CM037854.1:201678754-201711065 GCA_021234595.1 Delia radicum
CAACATGTGATTACTGTAAGATTATTCTAAGTCTACAAATCGAAAACTCTCAATTAAATATGAAATTTTTCTCAAATTGATATAGAAAATCTCAATTTGATTTGGATTATTTACTATTGCAAACAAAATATCTCAATTCATTTGGAATTTCTCAATTAGAGGCCTTTTAAACGAAGAAATTAATTGCAGGCAATTTTTGAATTCTCTTTTAAAGTTGATTCTAAAAATCATTTACATACAAACGAGAGTTTTTACATGCAATTTTTTTGACGTTTATTTTTGCAATCTTCTTTATTGTTCATTCGTTGAAATTTAATTTATTCGTAATAATTAAAAATAATATAATTTAATAATATATATAATATAAAATAATATAATTTAAAATAATATATAAATAGTTCTTTATTTCACATTATTTATTTATTATTTTACGAATACTTTCGATACACAACACTTGAGAAGCCGAATACGAATAAAGCAAATTAACAAGAATACGAAATGTCAAAAAATATCTTGAAAACGAAAATCGTGCATTTTTTGCTACCCCGCTTGCTTCTCTACCCCGTTTGCCTACAAACAATAATTGCAGGCAACGTTGCAGGCAACAAATTGCTCCGTTTAAATGGCCTCTTACAATTAAAATTTTTCAATTTTAAGTAGAAAATGATGTATTGTAACAAAACTCTTACCAATTCACTTTCTATTTCACTAGGTTCTAGCAATAGTTTAGGCTGTTCTTCTAAAGCCGTTATATATAATACAGTATCATATCTTTTTAAAGAAGTTGGAGTAACTGCGCCATATACTCCATTCATGCAGAGACCATAAATCTGGAACTACTTCTAAATATTTACATAAATTTAAAAATTCCATGGCATTGTTATGTACTCTTTGTTGCCAATAAGAACGATCAAATTTGTAGAAAAGTACCCGATCCTTTGTGAGTATAATTTAATTGTTGCCGATCTAGACATAATAATAAACCTACTTCTTCAAAGCCTCTCTAATGGCTGTTATACGTAATGATATATCACGGGAAAAATTACGACCATTAGTCATTAGCGGTCTAGGTCTATTGGGTAAATGTTCTAGGCATAATTTCTTTAAATCTTTGGAAGAAATACCAAAAGTTTTAAAATATTTTAACCATTCTAAATTTTCATCAGCTTTAAGATCAAATACTCCGCCTGGAAAAACATGATGATCTGGAGCATACGCCGTAACTGCAGTACGTTGTGCTAACAGTATCTGCAAATTATAAAAAAAAACCTTATAAAAATCAAATTATAATTTAGGTATTTGATTAAATGATTACCCGATAATCATATCCTTGTTCTTTTGTTGCTATCTTGGCCGCTATAATTATAGTGGCTGAGGGTCGATAATTTTTTTCTATTTCCATGTCATTCATCATTTTAACGGTCTACAAGAATATTAAAAGCACATAAATTGGACTTTCTAATTGGAAAATATGCTAAATTTAGGTTTTTATCAATTTATTTATCAAAAATCAGCTGTTAAATTATTAACAGAACATTAAAATGTAAATTAAACACTTTACAACACTGTTGAAGCAACAGTTGGTTTTGGGGCTTTAACAGCTTGTAGTGGGGATAGAGAAACAGCTGATTGGGGAGAATCCAGTTGTTTTGTAGTTGTTTTTATTTTATTGGGGTGAAAGTACAAAGAAGTAAGTAAACATTTTATTTTAAATGAATTGTCATTAATTGAAATATCAAAATAACAGTATCAAGGAATTTTAAGAAATAGCCCATATACTATTAAGTTCAAACAGCTGGTACAGATGAATTTTCTGCTGGCAAAACGATCGTTCGCACCTATAAATTCCTTGGTTTTACCAGTATAATTTTATCTGTCCTAACTGTTTAAACTTAATAGTATATGGGATATTTCAAATTTGTTGAGCACCTGCTGAAACCGACATACTATGGCTCTTATTTCGTTAAGTTTTATGAATTGAAAGAAAACGTTGTACAGGGTTTGGATGACTATACTTGAAGAATATGACGTGCAAAGTTTTACGTTGAAAAGTATTCACCTTAAGAATTGGTGGTCATCTAAAACTCGAAAAATTAAAAAAACGACTTGAAACTTGCAAGAGATTTTTCATTCATTCCGTTTTCTCTGTAATAGTTTTTTAGCTTTCAGATCCAAAACCAATACAAATATAGTCACTAGACTTGGAGGATATATCCACAAAAAAAAATTTTTCATATCGCTGCTGGGTGAAAAGTTGCATGGTGGTTTACAAGTGAAACCAAAATTTTCCGAATTTTGAACTTTTTGAAGATTTTAAATAGGGGGTTTACGCCGTTTAATAAAAATGAGTTTAAGCGCAGAATTATAAAAACGGCGTAATTTTATAAATTTAGAAGTATATCAAGTTGGTGTCAGCGCACCAATAACGTATCACGGACATCACAAACTTAAAAGAAATTAGCGTAAATTTTTGAAAACGTACCTTTTTTGCGTCTGACAATCTGAATTGTTCTTTTTAGTTGGCTAGTGTATTGCGTGATGTGAGTAACTTCGTAAAGTACAACCTCCGAGGCGAAAACGCACTTTAAAATTTTTAAACGCAAAAATTTTATGAACTTTTGAAATTTTTGCAAAAAAACAATTTTTTTTAAGCTTTTTTTATATCAAAACATGGCATGGGAATATGTTTAGGTTTCTAAATAGATTCTTCGCGACGGGACTAAACTGATAAAGTGCAAAAAAAAATATTTTTTTCAATCCTGGCGCGTGCAGCGGCAGTTTTTTCCAAACACATTTCGCTTTGTGACAACTAAAGCGCTGTATCAATTCCGCTCAAACGTACATCGAATGGAAGACATTACTGAGCTTGATACTAAAATCGAAAACGCACCAAAAAATTTTAAGGATTTAAAATTTTATGGAGGAAACAAAATGTTTCTAACCTTAAAAAGCATCCTTGTATGAATATTTGATTTTAAAAATTTAAAAGAATTATTTTTGAATTCGGGTTAATAAGTAACCCGAATCCCAACAAGTATTTATAATCGTCCAATATTAATATTTGCAAAAAAAAAACGCGTTTTTTTTGAACCCCTAGAACGTGAGACTATATTTTTAAATAATATTCACGAGGGCACCTTAACAAATTTCAACAAAACAATTAAAACATACTACCGCGAAAACCGCCAAATTACCGCCGATGCAATGACATCTTAAAGAACTTGCTTTATTATAAAAACTCTATGATCATAATAGCCTTTGCTTGAATGCTTCTAAGAATAAATATTTGAGTTTCAATTCAGTTTATTTTATTTATGTGCGTGAACAGTCGTGAATAAAAATTAGTAAAATGGTTTTCAGATTATACATTAAAAAACATAATTCGTAAAAATTGAGAAGCAAAACAAATTAACCGATAAAAGACGCAAATATCGCCAATCTGAAAAAATAAAAAGCAAAAAAAAAAAACAAACAAATCGCAAATTGGTGTAAGAAAGTCAGTTAGGTATTCGTTTTAAATAACAATAATAATAATATAAAAATAATGCCATCAAAACAAAAAATTGCGGATTAAAAAAAAAAAATTGAAAACGGCTTTAGAATTTATCACTGGAACCCAAGATTTAACTAACGAAACGTTAGTACAGCTTCCAATTTGCAGAACAATTTTACAAATTTTCAAAGGTAACAAATCAAAATAGCAAAAATCATGAGTGGTAAAGTTTAAATGGTTATATCTCTTAAACCATTAGCGATAGGGTAAATTGTTTTTTTTCCCAAAATATTACAAATTATGTCTTATACTAGCCGTAATTTTGTAAAATTTTTAACAATTTTAAATAAATTTTTATATGCTTACACGATCAAAAAAAATTTTTTTTTTATTTTTTTTTTCAGTGTATTTTAAAAAGTATTGAAGCTTTTACAAATATTTTAGTGTGCTAAGAAAGCCCTTAAGGGGTATTATCCACACGCGTTATCCTTTTTCAATTTAACAAAAACTGTAATTTTAATATTTTTTTTTTAAGTTTTAACTTAAAACCGCCGTAAAATTTGAGCCGTTTAATAAAAATGATTAACGCGAACGGATTTCGCACGCTCAATATCGGCTTATACACACACAAATCGACATAGATGTCAGACAAAAAAAAAAAAACTTTTAAAAAAATGTCTAGGTGCTGTAAATTTTTGAAGTTGCCCATATATATTCCTTGATAGAATGAGATTTATGTACTTTCATTCTGATCGTGTTCAGATCACTCCTCGGTATTGGCGTTGGTACACTTTCTTGTGGGGGGTATAACACGTTTATAAATTTTTAGGCTGATGGTGCATAAACTAAACGAGAATTTTTGAAAACTCGCCATAATCTTCTATTTTTAAATAACTAACAAAAATTAACTGTTTACTGCAAAATTAATGTTTTGGTAGTTGTTTATTAAAATACTAAAATAACTACTCAAAACACTGTTACTGAAGGGCAGTATTTTTGGTTAGCTATTTTTTTGAAATGACTGTCTAAATTAGTCGGTTTACATTTTCTCATAGAAAAATTAAAACAATAGCAGTTAAAGCAACTTTTACGGTTTACTACCCGAATGACCTACATGTACATTAGGGTGATAACTTTTTTTGGACAACATTCTCCCCAGGGGTTTTCTAATGGCAAATATTGTATTAATGATAAAAAAAACTATTTCAGTTCAATTTGGTAAAAAAACCTTGCGCACCGACAGCGATTTCTAAAATGCCTTTAATATATTTATTTTAAATTTTTTTTAATAACAATTTTTTTAAATATGGTTTATACATATGTAAGTAAGCAAATTTGGAAGAAAACTATTCCATTGACTCGAAAACGGACTTTACTATTGATATCAGCATGCCTTAATTATATAGATGTGATGGTCAGACGTTGAGGCATCAAAAAGTTTTTTTTTTAACTTTGTTTGATTCAAAACTTTACAAAAACCCTACACGATTTTGTCTGGGGAGATTTGATATTCGCAAAAAATGCAAAAAGTTATCACCCTAATGTACATGTTACTGTAAGAATATTCTGAGTGTAAAAAACTAGTGTCCGAACCGAACAGTTCGGCCAGAAAATGCATTTGGTCTGTATTCGGCAATTTAAAGCAATATGGACAAATTTGGCGGATGGAAAAATGTTTATCGGGGCTGATTAGATGCTATTTTGAGTGTCAAACTTGAAGAAAAGTCTTTAGTTAAGCAATGAATTCACTGTTTGGCCTCAGAAAGTTCGGCCAAATTGAAAATAGTTCGGCGGCCGAACTTTTTACTTTATAGTTAAACTTCGGCTTTTCTCTTAAATTTTATACACAAAATCGAATTAAATCGGCTCAACAAACATGTTTCTAATACCCAAATTTGTCATCATTGCCTCTAGATATCAAAAAACTGACAAACCGAAAACACCGACTATAGAAAACACTCAGATTCCGGTTTTTTTTAATAATTAGAAAATTTCATAGTTTCTCCAATGCATAAAAACTTTATAACTGGAGTAACGTTTGCAATTTGACTTTGCATTTAAAGTAGGATGGAATAGTTACAAAATTTTTTTGTAATTGAATGAAAAAAAAATGGTTTTAAAATACCGAAAAAAGCAGTTAAAAGAGTAGTTTTTTTTACCAATTTTTACAGTGGTTTCAAAATTTTTGTAGTAACTAATTTTTAGTTGCTTTTACGTTATTATTAGTAGTTTTCACTACATTTATTAGTTGTTTTTCAACGGTTTAAAATAACTACATTTTCAGTTATTTTAGCGATGGTTACCGTTGTCCGCTTTTTTAACTGAAATTACAGTTCTTTTAACTGTTATTTTCAGTTAATTCTTCTTGTGTCAAACTTTGTTAATTGCAGATAATCTTTATTTTATACATTTGTTTACTTTAATGTGTATTTATTTCAGGTCAGATAACTTTGTCAAATTGTTATAGAAATGTATGTTACGAGTATATGCTTGTCGTCTTATCTTTAGCGTCCTAAGTTTTAAATAACTCTAGTGAGTTGTGTTTAGTAAATAATTGTAGAAAGATTAAACATATTTTTAGTTAAATAAAATATTACTTTTATAAAATATTCACAAAATTCGCTAAAATGACAGAAAAGGAACAAAATCCAACGGGTCCCGTATACCGGGAATCTGCCAGTTTAATAATATGTGCTAAAAGTCTGGAGAACATTAATGGTTACGATTATAAGGTACCCAATCTTTTTGGATATGATCTTACCAAGTTTTATGCCTAATTTATTTTTGTTTTAATTTTTCTAGCTTTTAATGTTAAAACGTTCTGATCGTACTGCTTTATTTAAGAATCAGTGTGTTTTTCCCCGGAGGTATATACGATGCATTTGATGAAAGTGTTGAATGGTTAAAATATTTTGAAGAATTTGGTGTTACAACAGCAATCTTTAAAAGCTTTATTAGTAATTGATGGCAAGGTAGAGAGGCCAAAAATTTTAGCCCCACAGGGTAATGGATGTTATGATAGATTTTTCAAAAAATCTCAAATATGGGCCAGGTGAGCAACCAAAACTATCTGTCAATTTGTATAGACTCTTTTTCAAATTCGAAATGAATTTTTTTTTTATTCTATGGAGAATGGTCTTATAAAATTCTTGGACTAATAAAAATAAAATTAAAATTCCGTTTTCAGAGAAATTTCACTACGCATCAATGCTATTCGAGAAACTTTTGAAGAAGTTGGTATCTTCTTATGTCGTACTCGGGACCAGCTACACTTCGGTAACACGGAAGGTATGTGTAAAGAAGATTATGATAAATCAAAATGGCAAAAGGCGGTACACGATGATCCAAAAGAATTTTTGCAAATGTGTAAAGACTTGAAAGTTATTCCGGATTTATGGGGTCTTCACGAATGGTCTTGCTGGGCAAGTCCAGCTATAATTAAAAAAGGTTATGAAACAGCCTTTTTTATAACATTCCTAAATAAAATACCTGAAATACTGAGTGAAGAATCAGAAGTTAAAGAATGTTTAGTGAGTAATTTTTGACGCTTCTTCGCCACAACGTTTTATAATAATTTAAAATTCAATATATTTCCAGTGGTTACCACCCCATAATTTTCTGCAAATGGTCCGTAATGTTGAACTTTTCTTTTTACCACCTCAACTATACGAGATATCACGTTTTGTACCCCACAAATCATATGATTATCTTAAGAAATTTTCAGCGGAACGTAGTAAAAATGGTATCATCATGTATCATCCTATTGGCTATTTATGCACAGATGGTGTGATATCCGTATTACCAGGTTAATTTAAGATTTATGAACAACTTTTGAAACAATTTTTAAGAACTTTTTATTTTAGGTGATGATTTCTATACCGGCGATCCCCGCTTAGCTACTGAAATTCGTAATGTGGAAAATAGTAAGGAAGAACTGAGAGCCCGTTCGAAATGTATAAATCGCATCGAAAATGCTGGTGCTCCTAATGCTGTGTTACGCTCCAATATTATACCATTAGATGGCCAATTAATGCCTTTGTGTGAAGATTATGTAAAACATAAACTTTAGTTTTTGGTATTTACAATTTAGTGGTAATATAGTCGCTATTGTAAATAAATTTGGTAATAAGGAATATTATATCTACTGTCCCGACCGAATAGTTCGGCCATAAAATGCATTTGGTCTGTATTCGGTATTTTAAAAACATTATGGACAAATTTGGCGGATGGAAAATGTTTATTGGGCTGATTAGATGCTATTTTGAGTGTCAAATTTGAAGAAAAGTCAACATCGAATTAAATCGGCTCAACAAACATGTTTGGAATACCAAAATTTGTCATCATTGCCTCTAGATATCAAAAAACCGACAAAATATAGTTTTTTGGCCGAACTGTTCGGTCGGACACTAATTATATCTTTAATTCGTTCACTTAAAAAAGTAGAATACAGTAAAATCTACTGAAAATTAATGTTAAAACAACTGTAATTTTTATTAAAAAGGCAATACTAGGTCATTACTAGGGCAACTAATTTCATGCAAATGCATGTTTTTTCTCGATAGTCTAAAACTGATACGGATAGTCTAAAACTGATACGGACGGATGAGCTGATCGCCAAACAAACATTTTTATTGAATACTGTACAGCTGGACAAAGAAAATTACACCACTATTGCTAGGCTTTTTGACGACTCAGTTAAGCTTTTAGGTGAAAACTTTGATAAAGATTTGCTTTCTGCTTTTTATATCAGATGCGGCCCGGGCAATAAAGACATTTTACCCAAAAATAACTCATTTGACTTGTCTTGCTCACGGACTGCACCGAGTATGTGAGCAAATACGAGGCCTGTATGCTAACGTCGATAGGTTAATTGCAAATGTAAAAAAAGTATTTTTAAAGGCTTCCGTCTAGAGTAGAGATTTTTAAGGATCTAGAACCAGGGCTCCCACTTCCTCCTCAACCAATAACCACACGATGGGGAACTTAGCTCACGGCCGTAAACTACTATGCACACAACTATGAGAAGATTGTGTGAGTTTTTGATGCGTTGCACAATGAGGAGGCAGCCTCAATAAAAATATCGCAAGACCTTCTACGTGACAGCACAATCAAAGCTGATTTAAATTTTATTGCATCAAGTTATGGATTTCTTGAAGCATCAATAACTAAACTAGAAACTTCTGGACTACAACTTGCTGTGCAGATTAAGGTGGTAACAGACGCTATTTAAGCAATTAACGCCGACATTATTAAAAAAAAACTTGCTACTGTAATTGAAAAGAACTGTGGTTTCGCTTTATTGAAAAATATTTCAGCAAGTCTTATAAAGCATATTTTAACGCTTAAAAGTGTTTTTTCAATGCATATTTTAGGCGCTTAAAACTAATTTTTTAGAGCATATTTTTGGTTGCCCTAGTCATTACCGTTAAGATAACTAAAATTTTTGTTATTTTAAATTGTTGAAAAACAACTAACAAATGCAGTAGAAATAACTAACAATGTTGTAAAAGTAACTGTTAGTGTTTACTAAATAACATATAATTAGGTATATTAAGTAAAATTGCATATTAGACAATATAAAATAATATATTGCTATATATATTCCCGTATAAAATATTTTCCAACAACACAAAGCTATATACAATTAGATACAAATATTTCTGCTTTAACATATATGTTTATATGACTATACAAATTTATACATTGAAACCTTTAAATTGTAATTGGTTTTTAAGAAAAATTTAATTTTTGACTTAAAATCGCGGATTACGCGATATTTTAAAATAATAATTTGTTTCGGAGATATTATTTGAATTCAAGTTACTATTAGCGAGTGAAGTTAAAAAAAAATACAATTTTTAAGTATTTTTTCTTATGTGAAAAATTTATTTTGGAGCTAAAGTTTTTTATTAGGATCTATATTTTATAAAAAAAAATTCATTTTTAGTTATATTTTTTTTCTCTCGTATAGAGGGCATTGAAGTCGACGTAAAAAAAAGAGCCCAAATCTGCACAAATGATAGAGCCTCTCCAGTGCATCTAAAAAAAAAATCAAATTGACATATTTAGTTGTTAGTTAAAAAATTTTGTTCAACAAAAATTAAAAAATTTTACCTTTATTATGCAGATATTTAAAAGAAACTACGTTTTTTAATGTTAAAAAATATTGGGACATTTTTGGCCCCAAGTGCAAAAAAGGGTTAATTTAGGTTTTTTCTTTTTAAATAACAAATACCAACTACGAAAAATAATTTAAACTTTCATCAAAATACGAAGATACCACACGATTTTTCGTTATCAATTTCATGAAATCTTCAAAATTTCCAAAAAATTTACCATTTTCCTCGAAATCCGCCGAATTTAAATAGGTGCCCTAACTAAATTAACCGGGGGATATGTCTAATTTTTGGTAGTTTAATTTAGAATTTTATGCTTAACAAAACCTAAGTGTGCAAAATTATTTTTTTCCATTTTTGTTGAACAACATTTTTTAAAATTTGATTTTGGAGATTTGAAAAATACCCTAAAAATATTTTTGGTTTTTGACGTCACCTTAGGACAGGTTAACGACATCCAAAAAATAATATATTTCATATCTCACAGTTAATGAGTCCACTAAGTAAAAAAAAATATTTCGGTAATTAATTTCGAAAACGTTTAAAATGTGGGCTCGAAATTTGTGATCAAGTGGTATTTGGCACATTAGTGGTCTGGGGCATTATTTATTACTGGGCTAATTCTTCACCGATTTTGGATTTTTATATCTTTTTGAAAACGTTTTTGTGTCTTCATCTCGATTAATTTCTAATATGGCACAAAAACTGCTTCGATATTACTTCTTTTTTGAAAAAATGCAAAAAAGTAATTTTTTTCCCAAACAAAACACACTGTCAATTTTCAATCGATTTCCGCCTCGACTTTTCTTTGTCCGATCGGCACCAAACTTCATACTAAATGTTTTTATGTACAAAGGAACCAAACTAGCCCATTCGTTGACTTTAGTACTCATTTTGAAAAACGGCCATACAAAGTTGAACACCTCTTATGCACAGTAGGTATAATAATAAACAAAATGAGCCATGTTTTATTAAAATCGGATAAAAAGTTTTAGAGCTAGAGTTTGCGCAATTTTGAAAAATGTCATTTCGAGAAAAACGCGTTTAAAGTTTTTTTTAAAAGGAATTTTACTCATATTTTATAAAATATTTATAGATAAACTTTGGTATAACTGTTTTCTATTTTGAATTTTGACCTGAAATTTTAAATACATATTCTCGGCACATTTATAGACCATTTTATGAAAAAAAGTGGAAAAAAAAATTTTTAACTCACTAATAGTACCTTAAGTTGAAGAAAAAAATTATTTTTATTTTATATGACTATAGAAATTTATACATTGAAACATTTAATTGTAATTGGTGTTTAAAAAATTTACTTTTGACTTAAAATCGCGGTTTACCTCGATATTTTAAAATAATAATTTGTTTTGGAGATATTATTAGAATTTAACTTAATCAGTTGAAGAAAACAATTATTTTCTACATGTTAATTCCATATATGTGCAGTTTATTAACATGATGCTTATTAATACTTAGGTACTAAATTTCATTTGGTCCATAAAATATAAACTAAAGCATATAAAAGAGACGTTTTGGACAAAAAATATATAATATATAAACACGCTCGAAAAACAATTTTTTTCTGCTCCTATTTAAGAAGATATCGCGATTTTCGCTTTTTGGAAAAAGCGACATTAGGCGAAAAAGTATCTAAACTACAATTTATATTGTTCAAACTTCAACGCTTTGCTATTAATACATAATGTCTTCTTTCTGCAAAATTTCATAAAAATCCGTCTATTAGTTTATAAGTTAAGACGATGTCCTTTAGAGGAATCCTGATAAAATCCTGTGAGTCCTTGGACTAAAGTAAGGACTTATTATTAAAGATAAAGCTTCAATCTTACTTATATTTTATTATAAAGAGTTTTTAGTCAACTTAAAATTGGTTTTTTTTTTAGATTTTTGAAAACTATTTCTTGTTTTTAAATAATTAGTTTTTGAAATTTTTCGAAATTTTGATTTTGAAGCTTTCTCGCTTATTATTATTTCTAGGTTTTTAAAATCTTTCTATATCATTGTTTGCTGCTATATGAAAAAGCAAACAAAAAAAAAATACCCAATTTTTGAACAATTTTCAAAAAGTCAATATAGTTTCTGTATTTAAAAATTTTTTTTATGCTGCTCTGTTTTTATGTTGTAAATTAACAAAAAACTCAGTTCACTCAACAAACTGGCCTATTTAATACTAAAAATCGAATGTGCCATGGAAAAAACTGCTTTTTGAAACAAAATTCACGCTCATGATTATCAACTTTTGTAACGGTCGTACACTTTTTCTGTTAAAGGCACATCAACGCGACATACCTCCAACTGTGCAGAATTACAATATTAACGAACCATTGTTTTCAATTTTTTATTTCACGAAGAGGCGTCAGTGTCCAGTACAAAAATACATCAACAATTTTAAAATTAACAAAAAAAAAATTGGTTTCAATTTTGACTATCATGTATATATTTGATGGAATTGAATTTATGTTTAGAGTTGTCAAATATTCGACATATTAAAAAAAAAACGGGTTTCGAATACTTTTAAAACTCGTATTTTTTAAAAACCGGTTGTCGGTTTTTTTACCTAATATTATCACTAGACGGGCGTTTAAGCAAAAAAAAAAAAAAAATAGAGACAACTTCTTAATGAAGCATTGTTCTATCTGCAAAATTTGGTTAAAAAATGTCCAGCGGATCTGTGACGTGCCAATGAGTTAATAGTTAGTTGATTTTCAACAGTCAAAACTTTGTAGCATTTTGAACATTAACCTGTTCATGTTCATTGCTAAAACTAAAGAAATTTCTAACGATAACCGATTTTGTGGCTTATTATCTATAATTTTTTATTAATGCTTAAGAAGATTTTTTTATTTGCCAAATTATTAAAACGAAATTTACAACTAACGCTTTTTTTCAGTTATTTTGATAAGTTGGTAACCCAGCAAAAAATATTTTCTTTTGGTAAGCAGTAAATTTTTTTCAGTGCTTCCAAAGAAGCGCTTCGCCGTCATGCATGCAATGAAGCAATTCTGGAAGTCATTATATTGTGCTTCCCTAAAGGGATTCTTTTGAAGCAGTAAAGAAGGCATGAAAAAAAGCAGTGAAGAAGGCATGCAATGAAGCAGTAAAGAAGGCCTTCTATGAAGCACTTCTGGAAGGCATTATATTGTGCTTCCCTGAAGGCATTCTTTTGAAGCAGTAAAGAAGGCATGAAAATAAGCAGTGAAGAAGCCATGCAATGAAGCAGTAAAGAAGGCCTTCTATGAAGCAATTCTGGAAGACATTATATTGTGCTTCTCTGAAGGAAGAATCGCTTCTCGAAGCTTTTCTGGAAGCGATTCGGGGAGCTCTTCTGGAAGCTCTTCCGGAAGCGCTTCTATCCCACCAAGTGGGACATCGCGAACAAAAATCATGGCTTCTGGAAGGCATTCTGCAAGCGCTTCGGGTTCAAAGAAGGCCTTCCACAAGCGCTTCTTGGAAGCACTATTTTTTGCTGGGAATTTTGATGGTAGAAATTTTCTGAAAACAGTACTAGTTATGTTCGGTAATCTAACATCTAAAATTTGTGTTTATCGATTTTTGAAAAACTATTTTTTGTTAAAGTGCACATTTTCGAACTTCTGATACAATTTTTCGCTAGCCACCGAAAATCCGCTGGCGTGACATAGCTTTGCCTGCCCGGTCTAAGGAATCATCAGCTAATCTCGAACGGAAATTACTTGTTATACGAAAACTTTTGTTTTTTTTTGTCCTTAAATGTAAAAGTCTGGTATCGATATCAAAAATAATATCGCTAAGGATACAACATTTTTTATTTTTCGAGTATTTTAAATTTTATATAAAAAACACAAATTTTGAAAAGGAACACATTGGGATTATTACACTTAGAATACTATGTAGGCAAAGACCACTGCAAATGTAGTTGAAAACAAATCAAATTTCACTTAAAGAAAAGACGACTTACATTTCATTAAATTCAACTAATATTGTCATTTGTTTTTTAATGTTCAAAAAATAACTAACAATTGTAAACAAACATTTTTTTTTTTTTTATAAATAACAAAACACGACTGTAAAAATTGAATGCAAAATCATAAAACAGTCATTTGATGTGGTTTGTTTTTTTAAATGAACTACTAGGTTAGTAAAAAATTTAATTTGTTCTACAAATGACTGACATTTACATTAAAAATAAATAAACTGTATTACAACCTAAACAACTACATATTTTTAAAGCAGATGTTGCCTGAGTGTACGATTGTACTCGCAAAAAAATTGTTAGGAATGTAAATATCAAAACAAAAATATGAGAAAATTAAAAAAGGACGTAATTTATCTTAAATTTGAGCAAAAAAAAAAACAAATCCTGAAAATTCTAAAAAAATCCTGAAAAAATCGGAATTTAAAAAAGAAAATCCTTGTATTCGGTATTTAGTTAATCCCAAAAATCCCGGGATTTCTGGGATATCCCGTTTGACATCTCTAGTCTGTACTGTGTCCAGAGATTCTATCATACCTTAAGTAGTACACTAAGAGAAAATATTCGTTACAAATATTTTTTTTCACTATATTATCAAGAAGTCAATGTCAAGTTTTTAAATTTATGGCCTACAATAATGTATAATGTGTTAAACACCAACAAAAAAAAGAACAATCTCCCTTTTTGAATTATTTTAAATGTTCTTTTGTCATTTGCATCCTTATAGACCACAAAAAGGAGTATGAGCTTAAATTTAAATCTATTACCAATGTATTGGTGTATGAGAAGACCATGTTAAAGTACCATGTTTAAAACTCCACCACACTTAAAAAAAAAACTCATGCTGTTAAATGTTTAAAATCAAAAATCTTCTTACAAATCTTTTTTTCAAATTGTTTACAAAAACCACAAATCAGACACAATTTTATCCCATTAAGGACACATTAAAATCACTCTGTGTTGTTGTATTTTACCACTCATTGTAGTGAAATATTAAATGGGAAAACGGGGACAGATTCACTGGGTTGATTATATGAGAAAAGAATTTAGTTGCCGTCAATACCACCACCTGTTTTGTTACTTTTTTTTAAGTTTGGGTGGGATGTTAAACGCTTTAATATCAGGGTATTTTAAAATTGAAATGAACCAGTCACCCCTTGTTATCAATTATTTTCACATGTGGATTTTTCGTTTTTTGAGAACAAAAGGACGATTTTTTTTGAATTGTTTTTAGTATATAACTAAAATTGGTGTTCGTGCTCTTTGTACAAATATCTCATAAATTTTATACCTATTGAAAAGTATATGACGATGACTATGAGTATTAGACCGACTCACGAAAAATAGTTTACTTTTAACCCCTCAAAATGTACCTTGGATGATGATTCCCAAAATATTTCGTGTCTAGCATTGAGATAGCGTGAGTTGGAACGTTTTTAAAAAAGATATATTTTTTAGTTTTTCAAAGAATTTTGTAGTTTACCTAAAGACAACGTATACAATAGGGTGTCCCTTAAAAATAGATTTGTGATTTCATCCCCCAGTTTTATTACAAATGGTTTCAAATAGAAGAAATCGAATTTTTGAGAAAACAGTAACAGATGCCAAGTTGGCCGAAAATGACCCACTTTTGAAAAAGTGTATTATTAATAAAAATTCTTAATTTCGAAAAAATTTAATTTTTATTTCCCACTTTAACCTGAAATCCAAAATGACAAACGATTTTGATAAAAATGAAAAAAACTTTTTTTTAAAATTAATTTTAAATAAATTTTTAAACTAATTTGTAGATATCGATTGCTATTTTTATAATATAATAGTTGTTATTAAAGAAAAAAAAAGTAATAAATGGAAAATATGATAATTCAAGTTTGTGTTTGGAGCGATTTTTCCAGGGCATTTTATGAAAACATCTTTTTTTTTGTCAAAAAATGAACAAAATTTGAATGTTTTTATCAAAGTTTGCATAATTTTCGAAAAAATATTATTAAAATTTGATTAGACAATAATTATTTTTTCTATTATCTAAAAAATCTTTAACCCTTAGTGACCTGGGTACAAAAAAGACTCATGGAACTTAATTTTAATTATAACTACAGATTGGAAAAACCTTTACATTGATATAAAAAAAAATCTCCTCTTCATAAACATAATTATTTGATATAACTTGATCCATATAGGGTTAGTTTTTACACTTTAGGCCAAAAAATACCCACTAGAAAATTTACAGAATAACTCCTCTCATAATTTTCAGACAATATCACTTAAATTTAATTAGACTATTATATCTTTACTTTTTTCAAAAAATCGTTAATCCTTAGTGGCCATGGAACAAAAAATACCCATGAAACTTAATTTACATTATGACTACACAAAAGAATATACAGCCTTTAAATGGATCAAAATTTTTGTTTACACTTGATAAATATTGTTACTTTGTGTAACTTGATCCATATAGGACACTTTTCACCATAAAAGAGCCACTAGGAAATTTACAGAATAACATCTTTCAGATTTTTATTAAATTAGGATATGAGGTAGCAAAAACTTTTTAACCCTTAAAAATATGATTGGAAGTATAAAGAATTACGCTTGTTTGTTAGTTAAGCACCGTCATATCCAAATTTAATAAAAATCCAGCTAAAATTGTTCCTTTATAAATTTTGAATTCGCGGAAAAATTATGACGCCAAAAAAGTACGTGTTGGTATTTTTTTCTTTTAAGCCGAATTATTACACACAAAAAAAGATTGGCGCAATTCGGTCGAAAAAATTGACATTTACTTGATAGGACGTTATTTTTAATTAATAAAGCAAAAATACTGGACTGGAAATTAAAAAGAGGGAAAAAGCACTAAAAAAGAATACATTTATCCAATTATTGGTATTTCCAATCAACTTATCAAATAAAATTAGGTTAGTAATTGTGTACGGTAGAATCAAGCATTTATTTTGTGATAATACAAGAGAATTGGTGACATCTATAAATTTGCTACTAAATTAGAGGTTCAGTAGTACCAACCGAATTGTCGATGGTATTGTTTATAGAAGCAACTAATCATTTGTGTTGGTGTATGAATTTGAGACAATGTTTGTTTTTCTATCAAAATATTTAAATTCATATTTAGCACTCAACATCACTGTTGCCAGGTTTGACGATTTATCGACATTTTGACGATTTTTAGTACCTAAATTAGTAAATGACGATTGGACGATTTTTACTTCCAATTTTTTGACAAATGTTTAATATGTCAGCAAAACATGTTTATTTGCTATTCTTAAAAAATCTCCGGATCTATTGTTGAATTTTTGTTATTTCGTTAAAATTAAAAACTATTTTTATATTGAAAGTTTAGCAAAAAAGTTATTTTATGGATTCATGTTAGGTTTATTTTAATTTATTTTCTGCACTTAATAAAAACCACTGCAAATGTAGCTAAAAACAAATGAAATTTCACTTGAAAAAACAACGACTTACATTTTAGTAAATTCAACTAGCATAGTCATTTGTTTTTTACTGTTCAAAAAATTAACTACAATTGTATTATTAATGAGTGGTTCAGTAAGTGCAGTAAAAAATAAACAAACATTAATTTGTTTTATTTTTTTAAATAAAAAAAACTACTGTATAAAATGAATGTAACATCATAATACTGTAATTTAATGTGGTTTGTTTTTTAAATGAACTACAATTGTAGTCAAAAATTAAATTTCTTCTACACTCAGGGAACTTCTGCTTTAAAAATATGTAGTTGTTTGGGTTGTAATACAGTTTCATTATTTTTAATGTAAATGTAAGTCATTTGTAGAACAAAAAAAATTTTTAACTAACCTTGTAGTTCATTTAAAAAAACAACTCACATCAAATGACTGTTTTATGAGTTTACATTCATTTTTTACAATTGTTTTTTGTTATTTAAAAAAATAAAAATAAATAAATGTTTGTTTATCTTTTACTACCATGTGGTTCATTTTTACTACAATTGTTAGTCATTTTTTGAACATTAAAAAACAAATGACAATGTTAGTTGAATTTAATGAAATGTAAGTCGTCCTTTTTTAAATGAAATTTCATTTGTTTTTGACTACAATTGCTGTCGTCTTTACCAACATAATTTCCTAAGTGTACAAATGACTGTTTTTCACTTATAAATAAAGATACTGTATTACAACTGAAACAACGACAAATGTTTACATCAGAAGTACCCTGAGTATGTGCTTACTTTTTTCATGGTTGGCAAGCACTACCTTTTCATTACAATGTCAGTTGCCTGCCACGGCCACCCCATTGCCGTTATGAACGTTTTAAAGCTACGATTCCAATAGTGGCATGTGCCTTTACAGGGTTTATATCAAAATTCTACTCATTAAATTTTGTTACATCAACAAAATAACGTTATAAATCGTCGTTTCGGTATTTTATCGTTATTTTAACTTTAACTAGTTCAAGATATTTCAAAATCAAACTGGTTAAATAGAAAACTAAAACCGTTATTTCAAATTTCCATTCCGCTATTAGTGTTACTGTGATAGCCAATCGTTATTATGAAAAGTTATTGAATGCCAACACTGCTTTTTTTAATATTTATATTTTTAAAAAGTTTAATTAGTGTAAGATTGAGATAAAAATAAAATATTTTTTAAATTAACAAAAAAAAAAAAAAAAAAAAAAATACAAGTTTTTGCGAAACTAACATCGAGTTAGAATATTCTCATTTATAAATCCAAAAATAAATCCGGTGCTTAAAAAACAGGCCTAATAATAATATAAATAAAGTTTTCCAAAGTGAAACTTCAGATATTCACAATTTATATTTGAAAATGGAAAAACATGCAGTAATAAACAATATTTAAATAAAAATAAATAATAATATAAATAATAAATAAAATAATAAATAATTTTTATCAATATTAAAAACCAACCCAAAATGAAAAATATGAAATAATCAAAAATTTCACAATTTATTGTATTAAACTATGTCATCACATGTAATGTAATTTGAAACTTTAACTCGTTAATGGAAGTCCAAATTTAATAATTAAAGAAAATAACATTGTTAAAGAATTTCTCAACTATGCAAAAGAATTTAAGATTTAAAAATTGTGCTACTGAAGTGGTGTTTACAGAATTATGTAAAAGGAATTAACAGTTAAAATGGTTAAGTGCTATCGTTATAAAATATCATGATTTTCGAAGTTTAAATTACAGAAAAGTGTAAAAATCGCATTATAAAGGGTGTCCCAAGAAGAGCACAATTTTTAAATTTTAAATAAAACACAGATATTTAAAAAAAATCGTGAAACTTTATTATATCGTAAAGTAGACAGAATGAGGTTATGTATGGAACAATATATCGTGCAGATGGCCGCCGCGGCTTTGCTGGCATGCACGCGATCTTTTAATGAAATTTTCAATGACCGTTTTGCATGAATGCTGCGGTATTTCATTAATGCAGCGTCCAAATTCCTCTTTTAAGGCTTGAGTCGTCGTCGGCTTATTCGCGTAAACCATCGACTTCAAAAAACCCCAAAGAAAAAAATCTAATGGTGTTAAAACGCACGATCTAGGCGGCCAATTCTGATCTCCAAAACGCGAAATAACACGACCGGGAAATGACTGATGCAGCAATTGAATTGTTTCTCTGGCTGTATGACATGTGGCGACATCTTGTTGGAACCACATGCCCTCCACATTCATTTCTTCAATTCTAGGCAAGAAAAAACTGGTTATCATTTCACGATAAAGAACACCATTGACTGCTTGCGCTTGACCTGCCTCATTTTCATAAATAAAAGGTCCAATGATTCCTCCAGCCCAAAAACCCCACCACACAGTGACACGTTGAGGATGCATTTGCTTCTCGTGAATCACTTGAGGATTTTCCTCATCCCAAATGCGACAATTCTGCCTATTGACGAAGCCATCAAGATGAAAATGGGCCTCGTTACTGAAGATGATTTTTGCGAACTGTAGCCGCAAAACTTTCACCATTTTGGTAAAACAATTTCATAATGAGAATGCGTTGTTCATTCGTGTAGCGCTCCATTTTTACTAACCTCGTACCTTCTACTAGCAAACAATAACAATTGTTCAAATGTCAAACAATGACACTTCGAATGTTGCCAGATTTAAAAATTATTACACCGATAGTACACCTTTATTACACCGATAGTACATGAGCACTTGAAATGTGAATTACATTATTATTCTTTTTTTTTGTATTAAAACTTTATCCCACTTGTAACAAATATTTTTTGTTTTGACGATTTTTGAAAACATAATGACGATTTTTATTGGAAAATTGGACGATTTTATGCTCAACATACCTGGCAACACTGTTTATCATGTACTCCGAACTTCCGAGTTCAAATCTCGGAAAAGACAAACACAAAAAGTTTTTTTAATTAAAATAATAAATTAAAATTTTTAAATAGCAAATAAGGCAATAAAAATTAAAAGTGACTAGTAATCTAAAGGCCACGGTTCAATACCAGAAAAATCAAAAAAGCTTTTTAATTTCAATAACAATTTGTGAAACGTAATAATATCTATTTGGAATGGAATATTGGGTTAGGCAACTGAATATTAGCTTTCACGACTAAAAATATAATTTAACATTAGGATAGTTGTCGTAACCGCCAGAATTCGATTGTCAACAAATTCGATGGCCACAACTGAGACTGTTTCCTGGGTGTTTTAACATCAACTAGAAACCGGAAATAGGATTGCAGATTTTAATAATTTAAAATTTTCCCCAAAATTTGGTTTTCAAAATTTTAAATTATTTCCACACATCGATAATGCACTTGACTAAAGAAAAATTTTAATATTTATTATAATGATTAGAACATGGTTTTCCCCCTGTTGAATTTTTGCTAAACCGCGAATTAGTGTTAATTTCGAAAAAGGTGAAACCTGTTTATACTTAAATCGATTAAAGATTAAAATAAGTCAATTTGACATTTAGATCACAAAAAACTACGTAAAAAAAATCAAAAATCCTTTTTTTATAGAATATCCACACACAGAGAAAAATTTAGCCATGTGCCAACTGAAATTTGGTAACTACGACTCAAATTCGGTTACTTCAACTGAAATTGGTTGGTACAACTAAATATTGGGTTTAAAAAAAAATTCGGTTAATACCATTGAATTTTAGTTGCAACAACCAAAATATTCAGAAAAAAATTTGAATATGGTTGTACTTACCGAATTTATTGGTTGTTAACACCAAAATGAACTTTTCAATTCGGTTGGCCCTTTATTTCTCCATTTGCATTTAAAAAGAATATGTCTGGACATGTTTTATATAATATTGGACGCGTCTTCAAAAACCTTGCATATGATACAAATATTGTTCACGTTATCTTTAGGCAAAGTAGAAAATTCTTTAAAAAAACAAAAAAAAAAAAAATACCTTTTAAAACGGTCCAGCTTTCGGGATCTTATTTCTATAAAAAAAAAATAAAAAAAAAAAAATAAAAATGAAATATTTTGGAAATTAAGGTACATTTTGAGGGGTGGACAAAAAACACTTTTTTTCTCCATATAAAGTGAGTCGGTCTAATGAGTGTGATTATGATGAGGATGATATTAGAGTATGTTGGTTGTTCATGAAAAAACAATGCCAATTCAATCAGTGTCAAAGCTTCCGTTTTGTTAATTTTTTGTGTGGTTATGTTGTTAAAACTACAAGTCTGTTTATTGTTGAACAATTTACAAACAATTATGTAATTATTGTTCACAGAATTTAAGTAACAGGAAATTGAGATTTAACTTTTCATTAAAAATTTACATAAATTGCTTATTTTATTTGAGATGCTTTTTAAGTTAAATCCTTTAAATGGTTTTTCCCTTCTCATGCCACTAAATGGCAATAGCAGAAGCGTCTTTTCTTTGGCTACTTTTGTTGTAAAGTAAGTTTGCTGATAGTTGTCAATTATTTCACGGATTAAATTTTATTTTATTAACATTCTTCATTTACTTTAATGTCCTTTTTTTGGGTTATATTTTGATAAAATTTTTAGTGCTTATTATTACTATGATAGTTCTTATCTTTAAGGGACACAAGCACAAAAGCATTGCTTATGTCGTTGGTGTCGTTGATGGTTTAAGTCAGGGATTGTAATTCTTTTTTCCTTGCGTATCAATCGCTCTAATGGTCTAATTTTAAATAACAGTTTCTGCCGGATATAATGAATATATACGCCCCCTAGGAATATATTGGATTTTCTAGGATTTTTTTTAGTTTTTGATTAAATAAGGGTCCACAAAACTTTTGCTGAATATATCAACTTGTTTGCTAAAATTCAGCACGCTGATATTCAGCAAAATCATTTAACTGATATAAGCAATTTTTTTGCAAGCAACTTCCTGACGAAAACTTTGCTGACTTTTCTTGAGTGCAGAGCAAACTAAAAATCATATTAAACTCCGCCTGGAATATAGACGTATACTTTTCCATTATAAGGGCTGACCGACTTTTTTTGAGTGCAGATCAAACTAAAAATCATATTAACCTCCGCCTGGAATATAGACGTATACTTTTCCATTATAAGGACGCATTTGATCCAAAAATGTTCACTAAAGTGTCCCCATAAGATTGCATCAATCTAATAGGCTACACCCTGCCGTGGTGAATTTAGGAACATTTTTCCAGTATCGGAACCGAAAAGTTTCTGTCCTATCCTCAGATTGAAAAAACCACATAGTCATCGCGATGCCTTCGCGTACCAGCCGATACACCATGTTAGGCAAGTTTCTAGCATACACCTGTTCAAAAATCATTCTCGATTTAATACTCACATTTCAAGTAAGGTATTTGTCCGGAACGATTCCCAAATATTTCAACTCGTCCTAGAACTCTATTGCGGTGGGCCTTATTCTCGGTCAGGCTAGGTTAAAAAAATCATTCTCGATTTTAATACTCACATTTCAAGTAAGGTATTTGTCCAGAACGATTCCCAAATATTTCAACTCGTCCTAGAACTCTATTGCGGTGGGCCTTATTGTCGGTCTGGCTAGGTTGAAAAGAAGAAACTTTTCCTAACCTAATCATGTCCAAAAAATTGCCCATATACCTAAGCCTGAAAGTCGGCTTGTTGTGCGCTCTCATGTCCAGAAACTCTGTCTTGTGGACGAAATTCCTCTGTCTCCTTTCACCCATTCCACTAAGGTTACATAAAGTCGGAATATTGTCAGCAGACAGATGTTTTACCATAATAATTGCAATGGCCGGACAGCCACAGATATAGTGTTGAAAGGTCTGGTCAGGTTAGATGTGCCCTCAGTGTTGAATGTCCGGTAAGAATACTTACTATCTTACCATGTTCCATGTTGCTTAGTTTCAAAAGTTCCTTTGTTTTTCCCTATCTCGACATCTCCATAGAGTCCTGGTGGTCTCACCCACTTTTGCGGTGTACCATATTGTTCTATAAGCTATAAGAGTCAATTCACGTAGTTCAGTCCTAAAATCGTAATATGGTTTAGAGTTCTCCAAGTTAACTGTGCCTAGAGAAGAATTTTCCTGGATATAGTCAGCCATCACGGTCTCTGCAGTATAAAACCTCGGCAGTATAATGCCACGAAAACCATATAAATTCAATACTGTCCCTGGTTGAGAAGTTATTGATTTCCTTCTTGCACCCTAGGATAGTGGCTGCCTTTACAGAGTTCGAAGAGATTGCTTGGATAGCTGCCTGGCTAAACATAGACGTTATATTTTCTGATGTTGCCAGTATTGCACATATTCGCGTTGATGTTCACTAGTTTCAGTCCGCGAGGATCCTAGAGCCCCGTAAAGCTAGAGATTTTTGGTGCCATCCCTGATATACCGCACGGGTTATCCTGGTTAGTCCTAACCTAAATATCAAATTCATCGTTTTTAAGACCCATCAGGTCATCGATTACAAAAGCTATATTAGATGTGGAAAAATTATTACTTACACCGACCGTATGGACAGGCCCGAGTTACCGTTATGGTAAGTACTCGCCCAGTAAAAATTTTCGTGTTTTTAGAAGCAAGATAAAACAAATGCGCTGATGTAAGTGCTTAATATTATCTTATACTGAGAAGCAGCAAGAGAAACAAATAATTGTATATAAAATAAACAAAAAAAAATGTTTGTGCTTTCTGATTTCCCTTACAAAAATGCTGGTTGTAAGCAACTTACATTAATACCTTACAAGGATGCAGATTGTAATGCAGAAAGTTTCATATCGTGTGTTTTAAACGATATGTACCTGTTTTCCCGAGTGATTTCCGATTGTGTTTGGTGTTTTTGAGTATGTTGTACAAAATAAATAGTCCATTAATTGTTTCTGAAGAGCTAGCACGTGGTGCGGAAAAATTAAATTATTATAAAGGGTCCGCCAAATAACTCTTTTTTTTTGAAAATGCTATAAAAAAAACTACTGAATATTTTCTCAAATTTCTTTTTTTATTTGAAAGTACAATCCTTCCGGTTAATAAAGGAAAATAATTTTATTCAAATGGCTGCCTCGGCTGGCCATGCAGTAGCCTACACGATCGGTCCAATTTTTAAGCACATTATCGATTGTGTGCAGCTGTATTTCACCAATGGCTTCACGAATATTGTCCTTTAAAGCGTTAATTGTCTCTGGCTTGTTGGCGTAACACTTATCTTTGACGGCACCCCACAAATAATAGTCCAACGGTGTCAAATCGCAGCTCCGAGGTGGCCAAACGACATCAGCTCTGCGGCTGATAATGCGAAAATCAAAATCCGTACGCAATTTTCGCACACATTCTGCAACATTACCATGATTTTCAAAGTAATGTCGCAATATTTCCCAGCGTTGTTCAAGCGTATACACAACCATATTCGTTCAGCGGAAGGATAAAACTACTTATCTGTCAAATCAGACATGAGCTAAGTGTTACCATTCACGAAATAAGCACTAGTTGAAAAAAAAAGTTAGATGGTTTACCCTTTATTAGTATGTCTAAAATTTTAACAACAAAAAATGAATACCTGTAGAATTTTATATAAAATAAATTATATAATACTCATATTATTAATTTTAATCGTTCATGTAGACATGAAATATGATTTTACTGAAAGCCATGAAATCACAGCTTTTTATAAGCGCTAAAATTCGCGCTTATTTTGCCAACAAGTAATGCTTCTAAGTGGGAATTCGCCATATAAAAATCATAGTATATGTAAGCAGGTTTGTAAGGGATTCTTTTCGGCTTACTCCCTTCCAAACCTGCTTGCATGTAAGCAGCGTTTTTTACTGGGCGAGTATTAAGCCTTGTAACGAAGGTGAAATGTCCTTCCAAATCAGTTTGACCATTCACCAAGGTCTTTTTCAACACCGTCGTGATACGATGGCTGATGAAAATCGATTCTAGTTTCGGACTAAAAAGATCGAAACATTTGCTGATAATTTAATTTTGAATCGAGGATTTCTAAAACATGACATGTAATGGAAAAATTTTATCAAGAGTTTTGAGTTAGGTTGTATTTACATTACAACCGAAATCGAGTTTAGACAATTTAGAGATTTCCAAATCAATATATCCCATGTGAAATTCTAAGAAAAGTTATTTTTTTTTTTTTGCAAATTTAATGATTAAAAGAAACCTTAATATTTCACACAATTAATGTCTGCTTAAAATATTTAAAAACCCCAGAATCACAATGTCAAACTTATGACCAGACGTGGCTATTAAACATCAAAGCTTTGCTCTAATCTTTGGCACAACAGGTCAAAGACAACATCATGTAGTAGTAATAATCATCTAACGAATTTCGCACAAATAAAAAAAAAATACTACGCAACCCAAAAGTCAAATTTTAAATACAGCGAAAAATTTCATATCGAGAGTTTTAAATATAAGCGATACAAAATTTCATAACAAAAATATACACACAATAACCAAAATTCTTACAGAAAACAGTTTCCCTAGAAAAATAATCAACACAATAATAAAAGACGAGCAGGAAAAATTTAATAAAAATACATCATACATCATTAATAATTCAACTGATAACCAACACAAAAAATTTTACAGTGTAAAATATGTACCAGGTTTAACAGACAACAAAAGTCTACGAACAACCATACAATCAGATAACATATGTTTTGCCTACAAACCCAACA
This sequence comes from Delia radicum, assembly GCA_021234595.1. Lineage (NCBI taxonomy): Eukaryota > Metazoa > Arthropoda > Insecta > Diptera > Anthomyiidae > Delia > Delia radicum. Next base: position 201,704,466 of record CM037854.1, read on the forward strand.
CTACTCTAAACACTATTTTTTCTAATATTAAAGCGCCAATAGACCAACAACAACAAAACAGTGTGGTATATCTTATTAACTGTCTAGGCAACGGCGATCGCGGGTGTGAACAAGTGTATATAGGAACAACAAAACGAACACTTGAAACGAGAATAGGAGAACACAAAATGGATATAAATAAAAGAGGCCTTTTAAACGAAGAAATTAATTGCAGGCAATTTTTGAATTCTCTTTTAAAGTTGATTCTAAAAATCATTTACATTTAAACGAGGAGTTTTTACATGCAATTTTTTTGACGTTTATTTTTCCAATCTTCTTTAATTGTTCATTCGTTGAAATTTAATTTATTCGTAATAATTAAAAATAATATAATTTAATATAATATATAATATAAAATAATATAATTTAAAATAATATATAAATAGTTCTTTATTTCACATTATTTATTTATTATTTTACGAAATATTTTCGATACACAACACTTGAGAAGCCGAATACGAATAAAGCAAATTAACAAGAATACGAAAGATATCAAAAAGAAATGTCAAAAAATATCTTGAAAACGAAAATCGTGCATTTTTTGCTACCCCGCTTGCTTCTCTACCCCGTTTGCCTACAAACAATAATTGCAGGCAACGTTGCAGGCAACAAATTGCTCCGTTTAAATGGCCTCAAAGTAAAGAAAACACTGCGTTAGCACAACATATAATTACAACAGGCCATACAGCTGATTTTGACAACGTACGAATACTCGACAAAGAAAACATAGAGAAAAAACGATTCACAATAGAAAGCCTACGGATTCAACAAAATATAGCAATAACAATGAATACAAAAGAAGACACAAACAATATAAGCGCGAGTTATAGAGTGGCCATTAAATGAAACTTTCCTGTGATATTAATTTAAGTTTTTGTGTTTTTAATTTAATCTAAATTCATGTTTTATGTTGTATGTACAATATTTTTTAATGTGAAGTAAAAACTGTTTCATATTGTAAGCTTATTTGTATTTTGGTGCTTTTTATTGATATTAATGTATTGTTTTTAATTATTAAATAGACGACTTCCTTGAAAAAGTCTACAAATATAGACGAAACGTCGGAAAATATGTAAAGAAACGCTGTTTTATTTACAATAAAAACTTTAGGCCTTATTAGCTTAATAAATCAACAATTTAGAACATTTAAATAATTGGCCAAACAACAAAATAAGAAAAAATTCTTTAATTCTAGAAATTTTCAATAATCCATAAAATATGTACAATAAGTAGACATATATTTAAGTATCATTAAGTTTAACACACAAGTCAATTGCAAGCAATTTGTTGAACATAATAGGAAAATGTTACCAACAATGATGAAAATTACATCAAATACCAAAAAAAGAAAATGCTATAAATTGATGAAAACAAGATGAACATAAAGTTTAGACAAGCACATTGATACATATTGGTATCCATTTTCTGTTTTTGAGAGGGTGTAACTAACACTTTATAAACTAAAAACGCACAAAAGAAGAAGAAAAAAAATCAAAGAAATGTTAGGACAAACAAGAACAAGTCGACGATAAGGTGGCCAGGTATGGCATTTTTAAAAACATATAGAAAACCTAATAAAGGGTCCGCCAAATAACTGTTTTTTTGAACTCCTGAACAAAATGGACTTTGTATGGCGTCATACCAAGGTCTTTATGCAAAATTCGTCTCAATGATGTCTTCGAAATGTTCAATTGTTGAGAACGACGGTGAATTGATGGCGCTTCACGCACACTTTCTGCCACAGCAGCAATATTCTCGGGTGTACGCACTGTTTTTGGATTTTCACGCTTTGGTTTATCGATAAGGATGCCAGTTTCTTTCACTTTTTTCACAAGATAACGAACATACGGACCATATTCGTTCAGCGGAAGGATAAAACTAATTATCTGTCAAATCAGACATGAGCTAAGTGTTACCATTCACGAAATAAGCACTAGTTGAAAAAAAAAACGTTAGATGGCGGACCCTTTAGTTTGATAGGTAAACTCAGAATACTTTTATAACACTTAAATGCAACTGTTATAAATCCTAAATTGTGCTGAATATCGCTAAAATAGGAGGATATAATACTACTTCTTTATTGCTTAATTTAACTGATACCATTAGGACTTATGAAAATGATAGAAAATTGTCTGTCCTGATTACTCTAGATTTAACTCAAGCGTTTAATTCTATATGCTACTCTACCTTGATTACAAAGCTAAGGGATAGGTTTAACTTTTCGAAGTCAGCTTGTTATGTCCTTCTTAAGTAGTAGGTCACAGTTTGTGGATTTTAATGGAACGTATTCAAACAGTCTATTTCTCATTTCTGGGATTCCTTAGGGATCTGTCCTTGGCTCCCTTCTGTTTATCTTATATATTAATGACCTCCCTGAGATTCTAGACATGAGTATGTGCAGGACATTTTTGTTTGCAGATGATATTCTCCTACTATTTGGTACGTGATTTTGCTGATGTGTTGGAGTCTAATATAAATTTTTACCTTGAACGTATTCTTCATTGGTCGTCTGCTAATTTGTTGGCTATAAATCCACCTAAGACTAAGGCTATGATGTTTGGTTCATCTGAACGATTTTTTTTCAGCTACTAATTTATTTATTGGTAACACACGAATTGAATTTGTTGATCAGCATAGGTGTTTAGGGGTTATAATCGATAACCGACTTAGTTTTGACCAGCATATTGAATCTGTTCATAGGAAGATTTCTTATATTCTACGTAGAATATATTCCACAAATATATACTTGCCGTTTAGGGTAAAGTGTAGATTAGCTTATGCTCTATTAATGCCACAAATCTTATAGGGACTAGAAGTAGTATCGGGTACAATTGGTAGTAACCTTAAGAAACTGGAACGTGTTGTTAATTCTGTGGTTCGATATATATAAAGGGTACGCCATCTAACGTTTTTTTTCAACTAGTGCTTATTTCGTGAATGGTATGACTTAGCTCATGTCTGATTTGACAGATAATTAGTTTTATCCTTCCGCTGAACGAATATGGTCCGTATGTTCGTTATCTTGTGAAAAAAGTGAAAGAAACTGGCATCCTCATCGATAAACCAAAGCGTGAAAAGCCAAAAACAGTGCGTACACCCGAGAATATTGCTGCTGTGGCAGAAAGTGTGCGTGAAGCGCCATCAACATCAATTCACCGTCGTTCTCAACAATTGAACATTTCGGAGACACCATTGAGACGAATTTTGCATAAAGACCTTGGTATGACGCCATACAAAGTCCAATTGTTTCAGGAGTTAAAAAAAAAAAGTTATTTGGCGGACCCTTTATAATACTCGCAGACGCACAGTGGTCCAAATTCTCCATCTAGCCGGAAGAAAGTAATTTTTTTTACTATTTCGAAACTAAATATTTTGTTTGATAATAAGTTGACAAGTGCCCACAGTGCATAACGGTACATTTTGTATTTATTTAACTTCTGTTTCAGGTTTGCTTTCTTGTTTTAAACACACGTAATTGCTGTTTTGTTTTTCTATTATAGCTCAGTTGATATTTAGTACCGAAATTAAAGTTGTCGTGAAAAACTCAGACAAAAGTTTTTAAATTATTTTTTTGCTGAAATTAATTTAACAAAGGTAGGAACAAATTTAACTATTTTTATATTTCAAATAAAATGTTTTGTTTAGAAAAAAAATGCAGTTTTGTACGTGTGTGTCTTATATGTTAACATTTTGTTCAATGTCCAAATTCAACTAGAGTTTTAAATGGGAATTTATAAGACTTTAATTCTATTATTTGTGGTTTTGTAATCTGTATAATGGTAGCTTGTCAATGTTTTCAAATTTAGCTGCCAGTTTTTGCCTAAATGCTTTTTATTTAGTTTACAGTTTAAAATGTCCATTACTAAGAGGGAACTATTTGATGCTTGGTATAGTGAAAAACAACAAAATAAGAAACTTAATGCTGTTGTATCACATGTTTTTGATAAGATCGGGCTTCAGAATAATGAAACGGCTAGCTATTGCAAACAAGTGAAACAATCTGCTCGAATGTTTGTATGGTTTCTGGCTAAGAAGTGAGCTCAAGCCAATCGAACAAAGCTAGTTTTCGAGACTACAAATAAACATTGGTTAGATCGGAATTTTGCAGACTTCCGAAATATACGAGAAAGTCACACCCGAAAAATGTCCCGCGAAAAAAACAATGCATGATCTTTTTCACTATCTGCTCTTGTCTTCAGATCCTCTTATTTCTTCTTTTTCAACAAATTGTTCTATGCATTCTCGCAGTACAGAGCCTTTGGGCGAAGAAGTTATTGCGTTACTTTCAGATGCTTCTCTACCAGAGTCGTTCCTCGATTCTAAAATTGAATCAGATTAAAGAAAACATATTGTCTTTTTCGATTTGTTGTGTTTGTTCACCACAGGCCGTTGTTTTTTGAATAATTTTCAGTTGTCTTTGACTTGCCTTTAACATTTTGAATATTTGGATTATATATGTATATGTATATACATATTCATATTTCATTATATTGAAAACATTATTTCTTTCTATAGCTCCTATTAATGTAGATTACAATTTGTGATAAAAATTCGAAATTTTAGATAAATAAATAAATAATGTTTTACAAAAATACAGGTATATTATTTGTTTTTATTTTTTAACAAAAAATTTGCCACGCCCATTTCACCGATTGCTCCCATTTTTTTAGTGAGTGTTTTTATTGATAAAATCTATGAACGTGCAAAGTTTCATGTCAATGCGGCTTTTCAAAAGCGTGTTATGACTTTCTTCCGGCTAGGTTAAGCATTTGGACCACTGTGAGACGTGAACATATGTCTGGTTATAAAAAGAAATTTTTGGGGTGCTTTTTTAGGAGTTTTGTTAAGTACCGAAATGTACTCTTTTTCTATAGGACTCTTAGAAATGGATTGGTTGTACCTTTATATCATGAGTTTACTTTTTTTCATTCTAGGAGACTAAAGAATATAGTTATACCTAGAATTTCATGCTCTCTGTTTAAGAGGTCATTCATGCTGAGGATTGCTCATTGCTGGAATTATTTGCCTTATGATTTACGAGTTTTCTCTTACTCCAACAATGTTTTAAGACTCAAATTACTGGAATATTTCTCGAATACAATAGTATAAACCAGTTTTCATTTAAATTTGTATAAAAGTTTACATTGTTTTTTTTTAATTTGTAGAATGTTTTCATAAAATGGAGTTTTGGATAATGTCTGTAATGTGTGAGCTGTTGCTGATTGTTACCGGATTAAGAATCATATATTCTTAATTCTATATTATTAGTTCTTAGTTGTTTTCTTTTATATATTTTACGGCAGGGGAGCCAAAATAGTTAGGTTTGATTCTAGGTGAAATGACTTATGCGTATAATATATTGTTATTGTATATTGTATATATGTATATATTTTTTTTTTTTTATTTTTTTTATTAATAATCATATAATTACAAATTATATACTATTACCCTAACCGAGCACTAGCTACTATGGCCTTCGGCGCGTTGTAGCGAAAACAGACCAGTGCCTCTTGTGGGAATCGAACCCACGACCCCCGTACTGATAAGCCAGCACGCTACCAACTAGCCTACCGGGGCGCACATGTATATCTAAGTTTTAAGTTCTTATTCAGGATTGTTATTGCCATGTAATACGTTTTTTGGCCTGGATGGCTTTTGTATTAGAATATGGATTTTTAAATAAATAAATAAAATGAACACACCGAAAAATCAACCCTGTTAATTTGCTTTTGTTATACACACATATTTGTGAGGAAAATATATTTTAGTAAATTGGTGGAAAACAAAAATTTAGGGAAAAAACAAAATTAATTAAAATGTTAAATTATTAAAACTTATTAATTACAAGTTTTTCATTTTTTTTATTAAAAAAATAGATTTTTCTTTCAGCAATAAACAATTTTGGTAGTCGTTATATTTGTTGTATAATAAAAACCAAAAATAGTAAGTAAACATTTCATAAATAATATGTGTAGGGGAAAGGGTTAAAAGTTGCCACTGCTAGCAGATTGACACCACGCCATAAATTTAAAATTTTTTAAGGAAAATTCAAGGGGAAAATATTTGCTGTATTGATTTTTCATTTCATTTACATAATCCAAGTAGAATTTCAAACATATGAAGGTCTTATTGTAAAAACTAGATAAGCTACATTTTATTGCAAGTTTGTTTTCGCTCCTTGAAGGTTGAAAAAATGCAAAAATTATGACTTTTGCATGACGTTTATATTTTTGCTGTATTGATTTTTTATTAAATTTACATAGGCTATTAGGGATTCGCTGGTGGGGCTGGAAGTTCGGGGCTTTCTGGTTGAGTGGATAGTCTGTATGCTTAGCAGCAGGATCATCAACTCGAGCCTGGGGGATCATAACGTAAGGAGAAGGGTTACCAGAGGGACGCCTCAGGGGGCAGTTTTATCTCCTCTTCTGTGGCTGCTAGCGGTTAACGGAATTCTCAGGACATTTGGTTCCAGGGGTGGGAAAGTCGTTGCCTACGCGGATGACATAGTGCTGCTGGTCAGGGGGGAAATTTTTGGCCACGATCAGCGAGATTATGCAGGTG
>CM037854.1:201711165-201737202 GCA_021234595.1 Delia radicum
ATCCATGAAACTAAATTAACATCAGTCTCTTTTGTGCATTTGATGACAGTAGACAAGTTACGCATAAAAAATCAAATAACAAGATTAAAATTCCTTACCGTTAATGTGTAAAATTAACAAAAACAAAATAAAAAAAAAAAAAAAAAATATTTTAATTTTGTTTGTTCGCTTGTTCACACCACTTAAGAGAGGCTACTGTGTACCAAATACTCTTATAGTCCTACATTCTCTTTATCGAACATGAGTTCGATAAAGAGAAAATTTAAACAAACAGATGATTCTGTTTTACCCACATCTAAAAGAGCTGTTAATAGTTCAAATTTCTTTCAACCATTACAAACGCTAATGGATAATGAAAACAGATGTTAATGATATGGATGATTCCACTATAAAAATATCGAAGTTAAAAATTCCTCCAATCACCATTTTAAAATGCGATATGGTTAAAATACAACAGATATGTAAAGAATTGACTATTTCAAAATACTCAATTCGTAAAATCTCAATTGGTCACAAACTTTTCTGTGAGTTTCTATATGATTATGAATGTGCCATAAAGCATTTAAAGGAAAAAAGTTTCGAATACTTTTCATATACACCTAAAAATAATAGGCCATACAAAGTTGTGCTATCTGGACTGGAAAAAGTAGATCCAAATAAACTAAAGGAAACTCTTATTAAGCTGGGACTTCAATGTACAGATATCAAACCAGTTCATAGGAAAATTGATAATAATAGAGAAATATTTCTCTATATAGTTTATTTTAAAAAAGGGTCAATAACGCTTAAGGAACTCCGAGATAAGTACACAAGTATTGACTATATTAGAGTTAAATGGAGTTACCAATCACGAACATCGAACAAAGTTACTCAGTGCTATAACTGCCAAATGTTTGGCCATGGATCCAACAACTGTAATGTTCAGATTTTCTGTTCAAAATGTGCAGGCTCTCACAAAACTGCGGAATGTAAATCTGAGATTTTCAAATGCGCGAACTGTAGAGGAAACCATAAATCAACAGATATTGCTTGCCCCAGCAAAGCCGCTTATATCGGCTTAAAACAACGATATGGGAGTAGCTATCGTCAGGCTAATAATACCCAAAGCTCATTTACGAGACAATTCAACAATGTAAAACAAGCTGCTAGACCACAAAAACAGGCATCAACCAATATGAGCTGGGCAAATATTGTTTCATCAAACAATAATATTAATTCAAATAATGAATTATTTACTATCGATCAACTTAAGGATATCACATTTGAGCTGATAAATAATCTTAAAAGTTGCAAAACGAAGTCGGATCAATTTGAAGTTATTACTTCATTAGCATTCAAATTCCTGTCGTAAACATGGATAATAATATAAAATTAATAACTTGGAACGCTAGAGGTATAAGAAATAAATTAAACGAATTTTTTGATTATATGATTAGAGAAAACATAGATGTAGCGCTATTGTGTGAAACATGGCTAAACAGTAAGTTAAGTATGAAACATTCAGATTATATCTGTTACCGAAATGATAGACCAGATTCTAGTAGGGGGGGTGGCGGTCGCAATTGTTATACGAAAAAATTTGAAACATGAGCAATTGGACCCTGTTTCTACTAATTTAATAGAAAATATTGGTATTCAAATTTATCTTTCTGATAACACAAAGATCAAGATTTATAGTTGTTATTTTCCTGGAGGCTCAGCGGGGCCAGATGATATAAAAAAAATAATTTTAAAGATGATCTGAAAAGATTTTCTAGAATTAGAGAAAACTATATTATTGGTGGGGACTTAAACTGCAGACATCAAAGCTGGGGGTGTTTACGGCTAAATTGCTGGGGTTCTATACTGCACGATTTAGTAACAATAAATTCGTTTAGTATTAATTATCCACCTGATCCAACTCTTGTTCCTACAAGCAGTACGATTTGTGCATCTGTTCTGGATTTTTACATATCTAATATTCCTGATAAATTGTCCCCTGCTCAAACAGCCAATAGATTAAATTCGGATCATCTACCAGTGCATACAACAATTGACAGTTCGGGAACACGTCAAAATCTTCTAAAACATGATTATAATAAAGCAAACTGGAATACATTCAGAAACTTTATTAATACAAACTCTTCCCAATTATTAGATTTGGAAATTTGTACAAATAACGATATTGACTATTTAATAGAAGGATTCACACAAGTTGTCCAGGATGCTGTAATTGCTAGTGTTCCTACTAGGACGGTATCCAATGTTTTTGTTAAAAAACTACCACAGTCAATTTTAAATATTATCAAACTAAGAAACTGCGCACGTCGAAATTGGATAAGACAAAGAAATCCTCTTTTAAATCCCAAATGTTGTTTTTAAATAATGTAATTAAAGATCGTATTTTTCAATTTAGAAATCAACAATGGAATCACTCACTGACAAGCTTACCCAAAGCTTCTTCTAAATTTTGGAATATATCCAAACTTCTTAAAAAGAAAACTAAAGGTATTCCGCCTCTTAAACAAAATGGCGTCACTTATTTAACAAATAACGAAAAAACAGAAATACTGGCTCAAAATTTTAAATTGAATCATAATATTTCATCCAACTTAAGTGATGCAAATACCGAAAGAGTTGTCAGTCAATCTATTAATACAATTGAGACTCATTATCCACAAACAAACTCTATAACAGTAACCACCGATATTGTTAAGCAATTTATTAAACGCCTCAAAAATAAAAAATCGCCAGGTATAGATAGTATTTCTAACAGTTGTTTAAAAGAATTGCCCCTACGTGGCTTAAACATATTATGCTCTATCTATAATGCATGTTTCAAGTTTGGATATTTTCCAGCAAAATGGAAACTATCTAAAGTCGTAGCCATACCCAAACCAGGAAAAAATACAAGTAGCCCAGATTCTTATCGGCCAATAAGTTTACTTAACACTATGAGCAAAATTCTTGAAAAGATCATAAAGAACAAATAGTCAATTTTATTGATGAAAATAACATTCTCCCATCCCAACAATTTGGGTTTCGCGCAGAACACAATACTATACAACCCCTGGTAAGAATTAAAAATATTGTTAAACAAAACTTCAACTCAGGGAAATCCACTGGAATGATTTTGTTGGATGTAAAGGCAGCATTCGACTCCGTTTGGCATGATGCCCTCATTCATAAATTGTTGACTGTAGGTTTGGACATCACTATAATAAAAATAATAAAGAGTTTTCTGTCTAATAGGTCCTTTAAAGTTCACATTGGTAATACGTCATCACAAGCTTATGACATTTCAGCTGGATGTCCCCAGGGCTCATGTTTATCTCCCATTTTATACAACATTTTCACGTACGATTTTTCCAACTCTAATTGGTTGTAATTCTTCTATTTTTGCTGATGATACAGCTATCCTTAGTTCGGATACTTTAGGAGTAGATATTGTTAGGAATTTAGAATCATCAGTAAATCTTGTAGTAGACTATTTTAATAAATGGAAGATTATGATAAATCCTACTAAAACTCAATCAATATATTTTACTAGGAAAAGAAAAAATTGTTTTTTACCACAAACCTCTGTTAAATTAACGATGTTTATATTCCATGGGAAGATAAAGTGAAGTATCTTGGTGTTATACTTGACAAAAAGTTACTTTTCAACGAACACATAAGCTATACTATTCACAAAATTAATACAACAACAAAAATAATGTATCCTCTGATTAACAGAAAATCTGATTTGTGTATAGGAAAATAAACTTTTAATACTTAAAAGTATATTTCATCCAATATTGTTCTATGCCGCTCCTGTCTGGTTATACGTCATCTAAATGCCATTTAAAAAAGCTGCAAATAAGCCAAAACAAAATTCTTAAAATGATGGATAATTTGCCTTTTTTCTTTTCGACATCAACGCTACATTCTATGTCCAACATAAAATATGTTAATGAAAAGCTTCAAACATTATATCAAAATCTTTCAAGTCGATGTAGATACTCTAGCTATCCACATATTAATGAACCATGTTGATAAAATATTTATCTAACTCTTTTACCTCATAACAACCTTTTCTTATCTCACAGGGGTTTTTTCATAAACATTTTTCCCTATATACAAACTAAAATAATTTATTTGATAACTTGATTTATAGATTCGGTATGCAAATATTTAATAGAAAAATTTATATTAATTGATCTCTTAAATTTAAGATATTAAATTATTGTAAATATTTATATTAATTACTCAATAAATAAATAAAAAAAAAAAAAAAAAAAAAAACTATAAATATTTACACGATTATGACTGGATTTTTACTATAAATATATCCAGGCTAATCCTAGATATTGACCTAAGAATATATCCACGATTAATTGTAGATTTTGAGTAAAAATAGATCCACGATAAGCGTGGAGTTTGACTATCCACGATCAATTGTAGATTTTGACTATAAATATATCCATAAGTAATTGTAGATTTTGATTACAAATATAACCACGATTAAGCCTACAAAGTGATTATAAATTAAGCCTAGATTTTGACTTAAAATACATCACGATGAATTTCAACCCACTCTAGTTTATAGAATAGAAAAATTATATTCATTTTTATATGTATTATGTACATTAAGTGCACTATTTTCTTTATTATATTTTCATTTTAAATGCCATAAAATAAGATTTTCTTCTTATTCTATTTCAGTTACTACAACAACTACTAGTCTCATATACTAAAGAATAATATTTGTGTTTGTATAGAAAACAAATAAGAAAAACCCCTACATTTTTCTCATATGGCTCTCCCTTGTCCCTCTTAAAGTTTCCTCCCTTGAGGAGCATGTTATTGTTATCATACGTGTGTGTGTGTGTGTCTATATGTGAAAATGTTAAGTATTTTAACCCCAAATTGTATTGCTTTTAACCAAACTAATGCGCTACTCTACTCCCTTGTTTATAAACACCCATAAACACTTTTACTGGTTCTAATTTTATTTGTGGCAAAGCATCGAAGTGTTTAACAGCAGGATGTGGAGGAGTAGGAGGAGGTTCGCATTTTTTTTTTTTTTTTAACTCATTACTGTGTTAAACTTTATGTTTTTTCTATGCTTGGTTACTTGCTTTCAATAAAGTCAACATGTGTGTTTCGTCGCCGTCTTCAGTTAAAATGTAAGAACATTTTTGTATAGAGTAGAGAGTGTGAATGTATTTGATCTATAGTCGTTTTTTAGAGTGTGGGTACTTTATTTCACACCATTGCGTGGTTTCTTAAATCTTTTTTTTTAATATTTATGTGTGTGGTAGTATTTAACCCTTTACTAAAGTGTGTTAGAAATGTGTACTAAATATAATCCGAGATTATCAAAAATAATGAAACATTACGGGCGCCATATTGGATCCGCCATTATGAAGACTCCATATATGAATTAATTTTAATTTTAATCACCTCAATATTGCTCTCACGTATAATTATATATCGAATCAGTTTAAGTGTCGAAATTCATTTTCGCCTTAATCATTCCGCGATTGTAATTTTGATTTCAGATTCGTTAACAACTACATCTATATACTATAAAAGATATCCACTATTAACCCTAGATTTTGACTATAAATATATTCACAATTAAGCCTAAATTTTTACTATAAATATATTCACGATTAAGTCTAGATTTTGACTATAAATATATCTACGATTAAGCCTAAATTTAGACTATGAATATATCCACTATTAAACCTAGACTACTAATATATCCATTATTTATTGTAGATTTTATATATAAATATAATGTCCTATGGTTCCTCAAGAGGAACAAAGGGCCACAGGTATTGAGTTCTCCCGCTTCTGGCCATCTTGTTTCACATAATCCTAAAAGTAGCAGGGTATATCTAACAATTTCTCTGCATACTTGGGCCAGTTTAGATGGATCTAGGAGTGTGCGCACATTCCAAGTTCCAATTCGTGTAATTTGTTTCATGCTAAAGTCCGTCATCGTGGGGAGCCGTTGATTGTAATCGATATTAGTTGTGGTTTCAGTAATAATTGTTGTTTAGGACAAAGCGACGGATTGGGCCACCTTGTCCGACCCTAGTGTTGGGGCTGCCAACAACCTGTAGGCAGGCTAGCCGAAAAAAGCGGCATGAAAACAGTTAAGCTTCAGCGACAGTTGTCACCTAATTACCTGAGACGGTGTTAGCTTGCCCATTAGGTTACTCAGCTGCGCCTTCTCACTCTAGCTGCGGCCAGACGGGCGCCTGAAACCGCATTCCCAGGGGATACTTGGTGTAAGACCGGAAGTAGTGAGCTGCTTGGGAAGTTCGACAAAGGTATCGCTTCTTGATATCCCCAAGTGGATAACAGACAGAAAGCTTTCCGCAAAAGTGCACCTCTGTGAAAGAACCCACCCCAGATTTAACCTATAAATATGACCACGATTATTTGTAGATTTTGGCTATATATATCCACGATTAATTGTAGATTTGGACTATAAATAAAGGGTAATTTTTTAAGAGCTTCCGGATTCGATTTAAAAAAAAAATACATAAAATTTTAGAGAAATGTATGAAATCTTTATTTGAGTCGATAGAACGATCTATATAATTCAATGTTTTAAAGATGATTTCATGTAAATGTTGACCCTGGCTACGCCTCAAATGGTTCATACGCTGGGTCAAATTTTGGCAATAATCGGCCGATAATCTCACGAATAAATTCTTCAATATTGGCTTCCAGTGCGTCAACCGTTGCGAGCTTGTCCCTATAGACATGAGCCTAACATAGCCCCACAATAAATAGTCTAAAGGTCTTAAATCGCATGATGTTAGGCGGCAAATTGACCGGCCCCCAAACGTTAAATAAACTGTTCACCGAACTACAGTGCGTCAACCGTTACGGGCTTGTCCCTATGACATGAGCCTTAACATAGCCCCACAATAAATAGTCTAAAGGTGTTAAATCGCATAATCTAGGCGGCAAATTGACCGGCCCCAAACGTGAAATAACTGTATACTGAACTCGCCTCTCAATTGGGCCATTGTTTCGCGTGCTGTGTAGCATGGTGGCACCGTCTTGTTGAAACCACCTGTCAAGCAAATCTATCATTTCCATTTTGGGCAAAAAAAAATTTGTAATCATCGCACCTTAGCGCTCGCCATTCACAGTAACGTTCCTGCCTTCGTCGTCTTTAAAAAACTACGGTCTAATGATGGCACCGGCCCATAATAAATACCAAACAGTTAATTTTTCGGGATGCATAGGCAGTTCTTTGCTTGCAATTCTTCTGGCTGCTCTTCACACTAAATACGCCAATTTTGCTTGTTCACGTATCCATTCAACCAGAAATGAGCTTCGTCGCTGAACACAATTTGAATTTTCTTAACCGAGCATGAATTTTGATAATAAAATTCAATAATCTCTAAGCGTTGTTCGTTGTAACTCCATTCATGATTAAATTATAGACCAAACTGAACATGTTAACAGTAACATGTTACACGAAACAGCTGAGCTGCCAAAACAGTGTTGCCAAAAAGAAAGTTGCTAAAAAATCACCCTTTATATTCACGATTAATTGTAGGTTTTAAATATAAATATCGGTGGGTATCGAAGCTTTAAATTACGGACATAAGCCTAGATTTTGAATATATTATGAATTTATTACTCTTCTGTAATTACGATGCCAACCCATAGTTAGGCGTATTGAATTAATTAAATTCCATTCCTTAAATTTCGTCCCCAATGGGTTAATGTTGTTGGTATAGGTTAAGAAAAATTTGTTTACCTTTTTTAGTTATACCCTTTATTTTTAAATAGTTGGCTTAACGCATACATTTCCCCTATTTTTTTTATATGTATTTAAGTATGTGGCCTTTCATGTTTATAACGAGTACATATTAAGTTCTTTCTTTTATTTTATAATGCAATTTTTCTACTAGTGTTATTTTGTTAACTAACACAAGCATTAATTTTAGGGGGGTTTGTGTGTAGTTTGTTTGGCATATTAATAAGTGCAATTAATATTCTTTTGTTGGTTAAGTTGATAAACTAAGTTTTTACAGTAAATTAAATTATAAGGTCAAATGTGTTAAATAAGGAAAATAACGAAAGTGTTTAAATATAATGAAAATATATGTCCAAAAGTGACTAAACTAAAGTTATTTAACTTTATTAGAAAGGGGGAGTTAGGAAAGGGAGTTATAATAAAACAAACTATCGGAAATTTTGGTAGGAATAAACCGGTGGGTTAATTCAACCTTCAGACAACACTTTTCATGATTACAAACATATTTTGTTATTCGAACCTATTGATAAAAACAGTTCAACAAAATCAGAAAAATGTTATGCATCGGGGTTGCGACATAACATTTCTAAAAGACTTTTGGACGCAGATGACGAATATGTCCTTAGATTTTTAAAGATACACTCAGGGAACTTCTGTTTTAAAAATATGTAATTGTTTAGGTTGTAATACAGTTTCTTTATTTTACATGTAAATGTCAGTCATTTGTAGGACAAATTTAATTTTTTACTAACCTTATAGTTCATTGAAAAAAAAAAACAAACCACATCAAATGACTGTTTTATGATTTGACATTAATTTTTTACAGTAGTTTTTTGTTATTTAACAAAAGAAAAATAAATAAATGTTTGTTTATTTTATACTACCATGTGGTTAATTTAACTGTTAGTAATTTTTTGAACATTAAAAAACAAATGACAATGTTAGTTAATTTTATTGAAATATAAGTCGTCCTTGCTTTACGTGAAATATCATTTGTTTTTAACTGCATTTGCAGTGGTCTTTACCTACACTTTTTTTAGGAAATTTATTT
Source organism: Delia radicum (assembly GCA_021234595.1). NCBI lineage: Eukaryota > Metazoa > Arthropoda > Insecta > Diptera > Anthomyiidae > Delia > Delia radicum. Next base: position 201,719,970 of record CM037854.1, read on the forward strand.
TTTTTTTTATAAAAATAATACAAAACTAGGAAAGAAATTAGAAATTTAGGAAATTTAAAGTTATAGAAATATTTGCAAAATCATTTTTTTTAGAAAATTTAAGTTTTTTTTATAAACTTTTTATAAAATAATACAAAATTGAAAATAATAACGCAACATTTTTGCTACATTCAAATAGTATCAACTATGCTCTCTAATTTAATATATTACACGTTTGAAAAGTGCAATAATTTTTTCCCATGCCATGCATGTATTTAAAGTTAAATTTCTCATTTTTCACGATTTCGTTAATAAAAAATCTACAACGAAAAGAAGAACCTACATTTTAATATGTACCTTTAGAAAATATCACTGGTTACTAATTTATGGAAAAAACTCGTACTTTCTTCTTTAGTTTAAGAGAAAAGAGCTGAAACTACAAAAAATTTATCTATTTTTATGCCTTAAAAATATGGAGTCTATGAAAAATCTTATGGCGTTTCTTTTCTGGCAAAATGTCACATTTTTTTTGCACTTTGCCCTCAAATTACCTTTTTGTGTTCTTTTCTAAAATAAGGTAAACACTCTGAGAGGGTGCCGTGTTTCTTTCTGAAAATGTTGCCTTATAAAAGACAAAAAATGCAACATTTTCTGCCCTCAAAAAATTTACAGGATTGGATGTTGCCCTGTTTTTTTTGGTTTATCAATCTCATGTATATATATTGCAAAGTTTTTGGCGAGAAAACCTCTCACCTTGGTAGCAGAGTGGTAGTGTGCTGTCTTCTGACACAGAAGATCCCGAGTTCGAACCCATATGGTATCACATTTTTTATATTTTTTTTTTTTTTTTTTTGTTAAATGTTAATTTACGATTTTTTTTAAATTTGTTTTTGCTATTTTTTTTTAAATTTTTTTTTTTTTTGTAAGTATTTAATAATTTTTTTTAATCTGAAATTCGCTTACAAACAAAATTATAAAAAAAATTTAATTGAAAAAAATGTATGGAGCTAAATCCAAATTTTTTAAATAATTAAAAAAACAAAAATTAATTATTAAAAAAAACATTAAATTTTTTTAAAGTTTGCTGGGATTCGAAACCCGAACCTTAACAACACTAAAAACAGATTTGTTTATATAAATGTAATACCCCAGGAAAAAATTACACATTCCAAAAAGAAGGTGATGCCCACACTTGCTTACATATCCCATTGCCAAATTTAGTAACTATAATACCAAACTCATTCCAACGATAGAGTCAAAAAAGCAAGTAGTGTTTGTAATCAATTCTTTAAATTTAAACCAGAAGGCATGAACTCAATGAAAAAGTAATTATTACTTCAAAGAAAATAACAATGTTATTAACTTATATGTATAACTTTTGTACTCAAGAAGTAATCATATACTTTTTCTTAATAAAATTACGTTATTGGAAGTAGTTTCTAATTTTAAAAAAAGAAGTTATACAATTTTAAAGAATTTATCTCATATATTTTTTTCAAACAATTTTTATTTGCAGGAAAATAATACTAAAAACTGAAATTGGGCATGTTGCCTAAATTTTGTTAAACTGCGGTTAGGTATAAATTAGGGAGCAGAAAATTGTGAGTGGACGTTCCAATTTCTGACGTTATCGTAAGTGAGTGTAAAAAAAATTTTCGAGGGTGATTGTGCGTGAGTCATATTTTTGTTTTTCAATTTTGAATTGTTCTTTTTTTGAAAATTTATATTTTCGTGGTTTATAGCTCCAAAATTATGACAATCCCATGTTATCATAACAACTCGATGTTTCACTTTTTAGGATTTTATTTCTGTATGAGTTTTGATCGTTATATTTTAGTGACCTAGGAGAATCACTTGTGAGTAAAAGTTGAATTTACTTATGAACTACTTCTTTTTTTTAAATTAAGTACTTCTTAGTTTTTCTAGGGAACTATTTATTTATTTTTTTGGTGTAAGTACTTCGTAGTTTTACAATGGAACTATTTCTTATTAAAAAATGTATGTAGTTCCTTAAAAATATAAAGTAAATGGTTTCTTCGGTAAAAAAAAATAATCAATTCTAAAGAATCAATTATTTTTAGTCTCACGCCCCTGTTAAAAGGAATCGAGTAGGTTAATCTAGTATGGAATGCTTCTGCCCAAAATGCTTGATTACAAACCCGCTTACCTTTTTGAAATTTTTTTGCTGGTATGTGATGAAATTGTGTTCTATTCTGATTGTAAAAATGATTCATTTTAATGGGGCGAGGGCAAAATTTGAAAAATGTTGCCATTAAGAAGGCAACACTTTTTTCCAGAAAAGAAAACACCATTAATTAATTCAAATATGTTTAAACACAAGTTTTCATCAATACCAACCAAGTTTCACTTAATTGTAGTGCGTTTTCTTAAAAATTAACTATTTTTATGACGTATGTTCAAAAATGTTTTGTTTTTTATTTTTCCCTAGTAAATACATACAAAATTATTTTTAAAAAGAATATCAAAAATTTGAACTTTAGATTAAATTTTCGGAAATTTTGATATGAAAGCTATAGTTCTTTAGCTGAAATTAATTAAGTGGAATATAAATTAACATCATGTGCAGCGGCGTACCCAGGATTTTGTTTCGGGGGGGCCCAATTTTTGTTTTTTAAATTTTTTTTTGTTTGAAAAGCATATAATTTGTTACAATACGAGAGCCTATATCTAATATTTTGTAGTGTCCGACCAAGTACTCTCGGCTTCGGCTTCGTAGTTCGGCCAAAAAGTGAAGTTCGGCCAAGTTCGGTGTTTGGCCAAATTTTGGCCGAATTCGGCCGAACTACCGAACTTTTAAGATTATTTATAAAAAGCACAAATAAATAACAACAGCGGTTATATTTACTTTTCAGAATTTACAAAAAAAACTACATAAAAAATACAACGTTGAATATGATGGAATACAAAAAAAAACACCGATATTTAAACATCAATGTGTGTGAAAAAATTTCAAAAAGCCAAAAGAGTTTAAAAAAAAATTTCAGAGATATAGCTACAAGACTTTAAGCAAATAATCAAATTTAATGCGATATAATTAAATATAAAAAAAAAAAATTCGAGTGGTAAGTAATCCTGAAAAGAGAATAACAGGTTCATCAATTTGGGATAGACATGATGCAGTACCAGACTTAGAAGTAGCAGAACCAAAACGAAAAATTTTATTGAAAAGAAATTAAAAATGTTTATTACGCAGCCTTTAGGTCCCGAAATATAAATATATTGAGTATTGGAATTCAAGTCCATTTACAAATATAAAAGCTGTAGCAATAAAATATTTATCAGCCCCACCAACTAGTGTAGTTAGCGAACAGCTTTTTAGCGCTGCCGGACAGCTGTATTCTGATAGACGAAGCAATTCACATGGTGTGAATGCGGAAAAATTGCTCTTCTGTCATGACAATATCAAACTTTTTAATTTTAAATATTAAAGTTTAAGTTTTTTTTTCTCTATATCAACTTAAAAATCGATCAACTATTTTTCTTTGGCTATAAAATATAGTACAATACAAATATTTTATTCTTTTTTTGTACTTAAAATAGTAAAAACTATTTTCCAAATATGATTTTTTTAAAAAATATACCAATAAATTTGTATTTTGTTTATGTTTAATAACGAAAACGGTCCGTTTTAGCGTGCTTTATACTGTTTCGAATCCGTATTCGATGTTCCTTTTATTCCGTTTTCCGGTCCGTATACTGATCCGGAAAACGGTACGGAAACGGACTTCGGATCCGTATATGCTGTACCGAAAACGGCACATAAACGGACGGAATTGTTTGCTGGGCTATTATCACTCCTTTTTTTTATATTTTTGTTTATTATTAGTATTATTGTATTTTAATTATTATCTCTTTCTTATTATTTTATTTATATCAAATTTTATTGTTTACTTTGTATAATTCAGTAGAAATTTGTAACCGATTATGGCCTTCAGGCTAGGTTATTGAAATGAATAAATAAATTAATTAAATTTATTGATCTAAAAAAACAATTTATATTTTTTTTATTAAAACAAAAAGTTCAGCTTCGGCCCGAACATTGATATAATGGCCGAAGTTCGGCTTCGGCCGAAAAAAATGAGTTCGGTAGGACACTAATATTTTGTATCTGTTAAATAAGTTTTGGATGGGAAAGTTACCATTGACGTTATACCCAGTTATGATAGCAATTTTGAAGCAAAAATGTTTTTGACATGTCTTTGTTTTTTTAGTTTTCTTATATCTACAAACCAGTTTTTTTTTAAATATTAAACAAATTTATGTATCAATTAAATAATTTTATTTTGATTTTTAAAGTGAGCTATCATATTAATTAAGATCCTTATATACTATAAAAAACTCTTAAAATTGAATTCAACGATTTTTTTCATAAAAGTGTCAATGATTTTGTCAGGTTCAACCTTTTCTCGATACACTGATGCAAGAGCTAGAGCACCAAGTCTAGCTTCACCCATAGAATTCCTAAATATGTTTTCACTCTTTTTAGGGGTGGAAAACTTCTCTCCGCGGATGCAGTTGTAACAGGAATTACTATCAGTAATGTAAAAACATGTAAACGTTGGCAAAAGCTCCTCTTGAATAGCATCTAGCGGATTTGATTGTCTTTATGGTAGTGTTTCCACAGATCAATTTCATTAATATAACATTAGTTTGAAAAATTATAGTCTCAAAATATATTTATAAATTCATTTATACATACTAACCAAAACAAAAAAAAAAAATAAAAATCGAAATAATATTTCGTGGCGGGGGGGGGGGGGGGGGGGGGGGCTTTGCCCCCAGGGGCCCCCCCCCCCCCCCCCTCCTGGATACCGCCACTGTCATGTGCTAATATTTTGCAAATTCGAATAATGGATTTGATAATATTCACAATAAGAACAATAACTGAAATTTATCATTTTAATTGTAAGGATATGCTTACATCATTCACCCAATCGAAGTCAGTTTATATAGTTTTTAATGCTTAAAGTTCATACTTTGAAAACCATTTTAAAGTTTTTCGTAGTTTATTTCAGGCATATGAATTAATAATAAATTTTAAACAAAAAACTAGGTTTTTGGTAAAAAGTGACTTAGCGATATTCGGAAAGTGGAGGCTTATATTCAAATTTGTAGTTGTTCACATTCGTAATCGACGTCCTAAAATCTATCAGAATTGATAAGACGCATAGCCGATGCACTTTTAGTGTTTAACAGTGTAATAGGTAAACATTTATTATCATTTTGCACATCCCTTAAAACTTGTGTTGGTCCCACTACAACCTATTTCCCTTAACTTTGTAACTGTATATTAAATTAAACTAAGTTTAATTAACTACAATCTTTGTGAAAACATTAAAATATCTAATTATATTTTTGTCATGGTCTAATTTTCATTTGGCTCTATAATTAAAACTTCATTTCAAATTTTCATAACGGTTATTTTGGTCGCAAAAAACAAAACGACATATGTTTTTCCTATTAGCACATGCAACCCTAAATAAAAATAAATTAAACATCAGTTTAGTTTTATTTTACATTTAATAAGCATATACATAACAATATTTTGCATGACTAAACTTGTCATATGCAGTATATGGCAACAAACTCATTCATTTGCTAATAACTTCGTTAGATGACCATTAGCAGAACACAGAACAAGTAGAGAAAACTTTAAAGGAAGGTATCCTTAAAGGGAAAAATCGGTAAAAAAAAAAGAGAAATTGAATGCTGAATCTGAAGTCTTCTACCGATAGAAAAAATCCTGAGATGATGAGGACTTTTTCCTATAGAAAAATCTTGAGATTATAAGGACTTTTTCCTATAAAAAAAGCATCGGATTTGAAAAAGTTTTTCTTATTGAAAATATTTTCAAATATAAAAATAATCTTGGATATATTTATAGTCAAAATCTGTATTTAATCGTGGATATATTTATAGTCAAAATCTGTACTTAATCGTGGATATATTTATAGTCATAATCTAGGCTTAACCGTGGATATATTTATAGTCGCAAAACCTTGGCTTAATCGTCGATGTGTTTAATAATCAAATTCTCGGCTTTTTTTTTTTTTTTATAAAGAGAAGCAACACTCAGGAAATTCTTCCTATTACTTACTGTGTTGCTTTTTTTTTTTTTATAAAGAGAAGCAACACTCAGGAAATTCTTCTTATTAATTACTGTGTTGCTTTCTTGGAAAGGGATAGTGGAGAGGATGAACGGTGGTGAAAGATGAAGGGCTTCAAACATTGCAACACTGTAATTGCGCGAGATGATAAGTCTTAGAACAGTTGTTGCTCGCCACCTGATGTAGAGTTGGCGAATTTTATTGAGCTTTTTTTGTTTCATAGCCCTGATTCATTATTTAGCTTCGGTGGGGTTAAGTGCTATGGGAACACCGAAGGTGGGCGCATCGATACATATAAGTGATAGAAAACTGATACAAATTATTTTTGTAAATTGATGTTGTCGTCACCGGGAATCGAACCCGGGACCATCTGTGTAACAGTCCAACGCGCTAACCATTACACCACAACGCGCCACAAATTCTCGGCTTAATCGTGAATATATTTATAGTCGAAAACAAGGCTTAACTGTGGATATACTTATATATAGTCATGAAATCTAGGAGTAATCGAAGATATATTTATATTCAAAATTTTGGCTTAATCGTGGATATATTTATTGTCATAATTTAGACTGAACCGTTTGATATATTTATAGTCAAAATCTAGGCTTAATAGTGGATATATTTATAGTCATAATTTAGGCTATATCCACGGTTTTATAGCCAAAGTCTAAAAAAATATATATATGTTGGCATATTATCGCCTTTGTGTATTTGAAAATTTATTGTCAGTCAGACTTCCAAAATTAGGTACAATCGAAGAAGTAATTTTTAACAGATAAATAAATTTACGCATTTTCGTTTCTTGTCTGTTTTTAAATAATTTTTTTTAAAAAGGTTCAATCAAAATGGTACAAAATGGATTTTCTCAAATAAGTATTTGGCAACTCTGAATATCAATTTGCTACTAGTAGGTATTTACGATTACAGGCAAGATGTTGAATTATTTGAGGGTTTTTTAAACTAGTTAATTAGCGTTATCCCGTAACAATATATCCGTTTAAAATGTATCCATTATGACGACTTTTTTCTATAGTAGAGTCCCCTATTCTGAGGACTTTTTTCCTGTATAGAAAAATCCTCAGATTCTGAGGACTTTGCCATAGAAAAATCTTCAGATTCTGAGGACTTTTTCGTATAGAAAAATCCTCAGATTTTGAGGACTTTTTTCCTGTATAGAAAAATCGTCAGATTCTGTGGACTTTTTTCCTGTATAGAAAAATCCTGAGATTCTGAGAACTTTTTTCCTGTATAGAAAAATCCTCAGATTCTGAGGGACTTTTCCTGTATAGAAAAATCCTCAGATTCTGAGGACTTTCCTGTTATAGAAAAATCCTCAGATTCTGAGGACTTTTCCTGTATAGAAAAATCCTCAGATTCTGAGGACTTTTCCTGTATAGAAAAATCCTCAGATTCTGAGGACTTTTACTGTATAGAAAAATCCTCAGATTCTGAGGACTTTTCCTGTATAGAAAAATCCTCAGATTCTGAGAACTTTTTCCTGTATAGAAAAATTCTCAGATTCTGAGGACTTTATTCTATAGAAAAATCCTCAGATTCTGAGGACTTTTTCTTATAGAAAAATCCGCAAGATTCTGAGGACTTTATTCTATAGAAAAATCCTCAGATTCTGAGGACTTTATTCTATAGAAAAATGCTCAGATTCTGAGGACTTTTTTCTATAGAAAAATCCCCAGATTCTCAGTACTTTTTCCTATAGAAAAATCCCCAGATATTCTCAGATTCTTGGGACCTTTTGCACTAAATCAAATAATTCCTATGAGGACGTCTTCCTTGTTAATAGAAATTTATGCATATGCATAATTTTAGTCTACTTCTCTTATTGCTAAAAGTACTACCAGCAATCAATTTCTTATTTTTTTTATGTGCTGTTTTTGCTCTAAAGTAATAACAATTAAAAAATACTCATATCCTGTTTGTGTAATAATAAAACCAATAAAATATCCAAGTAGTAGTAGTAGTGCATAATATGAGTGTATGTGTGTTTGTTGAAAGGAGGGTTGCCATAATAAAATGGAGTACAAAAATACAATAACTAGCAGTCATACATAAAATAAATCTATGTTTTTGAACAAAATGTTCAGTGAATTCAATTAACCGCAATTTTTTCAATTTTTTTTTTTTGTTGCTCTTACTCCCTGCATAACAAAATCGAATAACAACAACTGAAAAACGGAAAACTACATAAACTAAACATGAATGAACATGAATATGCATGCAGTAAGTGCAGTACAATATAGAAAAACTAAACAAATTAAAGAATTAGAATAGAACAATTTCGAATAAACAAAAAAAAAAGAAACAAACTACAGACAGAATAGAAAATGAAACGAATTTTGTGTACTTAAGTTGAGAACAATAGATTTTTGTTGTTTCAAGTTAAAAAACAAATAAAATGTTCAGATTCAGTTTCTAAGTTCTTATTGAATTTAAAATTTATACTATTTGAAAACTGTGGCAAAACTTTTGGTGGTGGTGGTGGTGGTAACTCAAAGAAGTTTCAAGAAGTAAAGTAAATACATTTTAAGTTTGGAACAACTTAATAAAGAGTTTAAGTGTGTTAAATATTAATGCGAAAAAGAAATTTGAGTTGTTTAAAGGATTAATGTTTATATCAGGCAATTTAAAAATTTCAAGTATGTGTTTTTAAAAAATGTCCATAAAAATGAGATATGCCAACCGAGGTCATACCACTGCAGTTATTTTTCATTTCCAATTCGTTTCTTTCTTTTCTTGTAGTTGTAATATGTATTTAAATACATACGCAAAAATATGACTGCTATGTTAGCAGACTAACGGAACAAGCAACATTAGCTCAGACGGTAGAGCGCTTGCCTTTTAAATAGATGTAATCAAGCCCTACTGACGCTCAAGAAAATTGTTTTTCTTTATTTTTTGTTCTTTATTTTTTTTTTTAATTTTTTGAACATTTATTTTTAAACACACCACCTAACAATGTGTCTAAAATGTGAAAATTTACCTCCTAATCTGACAACGCGGTCAGCAATTCGTTTCATATAGAAAGTCAAACCAAGGACCAGTCAGTGCTATCTTGGTACCTATCCTGTGTGTTATCCAGGACCGATCCTTTTCAAAAAATGGTCGAAGACCACCATATTTTCCAACACATTTTCAAAATCGGCTTACTCAAAAAATTAAGATAACCCTGAAATACCCTAACGGTAATTTTTGAATACATTGCCGGTAAACATATAAAAAATTTAAATTTTATATCATAGACTACATAGATATCAAACTTTTCTTCTTCTTTTAACAACATACACATTTTTCATTTACATTCAAATTTTTTTGTCTGACAGCAAATGTCAAAGAGTTAGATATCTATGTATATGTTACCAAACTATAAACTATGTTATATGTTACCAACTCAAGAAATTTTATTGAATGAACTAAAAGCTGTTGAGAATATGTAATTGGAAGCGCTGGGACCTGCCGTAAGCGAGACACCCTCGCCGCACATGACCGGACTCGCGTCTGGCATGTCGCGTGAGGAATACTCAATACTTTTGATAAAACTAGTTTTTTAATGAAATTCCATGTCAAACCTCACAGAAAACTGTCATTTTCGGATTCGTCATCTCCGATTTAAATGAAATTCGCCACAAATATTGTAAAAGGGTAGTGTTTATCAAATCATTAACCTTTTGACCCCAAACACTTTTGGTTTTAGAAATATAACGTGATGAAAATTGGCAAAAACGTCAAAATTTATATAAAGTGCCCATACAAAGTCGGGTTAGACCAATTTAGGGTTAGACCGATTTTCAAACTTCCAGACAATATGTTTAATCAATATTCCCCTTATAACAATACATACATTCCCAAACAACTCTTTTTGTCTTCTTTCTAAATTAGAATAAAAAAAACAACAAAATATAAATGTGCAACAGCATAATAAATTGTCATTCATTGTTTTTGTAACAATGGTTATTGCACTTGATATATTTTTATGGTTATATAAATCATATTTTCATAACATGCTATGCTCTGCCATTGTTGTTGTACATTAGGTTTATAACTTTTGATCTTTTTTGCAATTACAAATTTTTGCCTATGACTAGTTCCATATTAACCATAAAAAATTACTTTTTTCAATTAATCGATTTGTTGAAAATTTTAAAAACTAATTTCTTTGTGAATTTGTTCACATTGAGTATAAATAAATCTGCTAACTAAATGAGAATTACATGCAGGTTTAAATTCAATGTTATAAACATAAAGCTATAAAAATACATTTGGTATGAAAACAACACTTGTTATCCATTTGTTTTTTTGCTTTTTGAGAAGATATACAATATTAATCACATTTTAACCAAATGTGTTATTATTTAATTAGAAAATAATTAAATTAAAGAGCTATCAGTATCTTATTGAATGTGCAATTTTCATTGTTGGCGGAATTTCAGCATTTAAATTTGATGAATCGGGTAGTTTTCGTGATTAAAATGTTTTTTTATGTGTTATATATATATATATATTATATATTATATATATATATATATATGTATGCACAGCGCATACTTTAGGGACACAGCCAAAATTGTCCCCGAAATATGCGGTGTATCGAACCAACTGTCCTCATCTTATACGCTAGATGTATGAAAAGGCGCGAAAACTTTGCGGACAGTCCCCAAAGTAAGCAAATGTCCCTAAACTATGCAGGAGAACGCATACTCTAGCGACATTTATTCGTTCCCCCGCATAGTTTAGGGACATTTGCTTACTTTGGGGACTGTCCGCAAAGCGCATATGCAGAGCGCATACTTTAGGGACACGCCCAAAATTGTCGCCGAATTATGCGGTGTATAGACAAAATTGTCCTCATCTAATACGCTAGATGTATGAAAAGGCGCGAAAACTTTGGGGACAGTCCCCAAAGTAAGCAAATGTCCCTAAACTATGCGGGGGAATGAATAAATGTCTCTAGAGTATGCGCTGTGCATACATATATATATATAATATGTCATCGAGCAAGTTTGGGTTGGTTGCTTTAATCGCGTTTTAAAATATAAATGAGAATGAGACTAGTCCTTTAGGTCGAAAGTGCAGATTTTCATCTTTTACATTTATTAACAGTTAATGTTTTCTATTTGTAATAGTAACATTTAATTATAATCTCAAAACTGACAATTCAGAATTTATTAAGGATCAACAATACATACATACAATACATACAATTTTAAAAGATCAACAATACATACAAAATTCTCAAACATCGAAAATTTAACAAAAGTAGTCGTACTAAATCGTTCGTATCTTCATTTTAAAGCCACTGTTGTCGTGCTTTAAATAAAATAAGCAAACAAATTATTTTTTAAGGTTAAACGCTTTTTTTCAAAATCTGCGGTTTAAAGCGCTGTATTTAAAAAAAAACAGCTTTTTTTAAATTTTCAAAAAAATATATGTTAATTAAAATTTATTCCACTATGCCGTTGCCAAATTAGTATGTGGAGCTCCTACGGGATTCAAAGTTATGAATAATAATTAAAAAAGCATGGTATAAAAAAAAATATACATAAAAATAAATTATTGAAAAAATTAAAAGTTTTGCAAAAGTAGTTGCACCAAATAACTCATTTTCCTCATAATACCTCATTGATACCTCATTTTAAAGGCACTTAAATCGTCGGTTTACTGGTTCCGAAAATAATTCACTTCTTGACGGTAAAATGCATTTTTATCAAAATCCGCTGTATTTCAAAAAACTGTTTTTTTTTAAATTTAAAAAAAAAATCTTCTAAATCGTTACCAAATCCATATGTGGTACTCCTGCATGTTTCTGAGTTATCGGTTTTTAGTTAAATTTTTTCATATATATTTTTTATAACTCAGGATACCGTAAGATGTCCTCATAGGGATTTGGACACGGCATAGGGAAGTAATTTATAATGAAGATATATTTAAAAAATTTTAAGAAATCAGTTTTTAAAATACAGCTTTTGAACCGCGGTTTAATCGTGGAGAAGTGAATAATTTGTGTATACTAGTAAAACCATAACTTAAGTAGCTTTAAAATTAGGTATCAAGATATGGATATGGAATATTATGTACGTCCACTTTTTTAAACTTTTTGAATATTTCATTTCAATAAAAAAAAAATGTCTTCTATACCAAGTTTGTTTGAAATCAAAAGGTGTGCAGAAAAGCGATTGGTTGATTTCATATGTTTTCAGTCCTATGCTAGTCGTATAGTCAATCGAAAACGAAATTTTATTTTTTCACGGTTCACCTTTTTTGAAATTCGACACATATTTTTTACTGATTTTAAAATGTTTCGCATAAATTTTAAAGTAGTTTCTGTATAACGATGCTTATCGATCTTAATGGACACAAACGTTTTTCGAGTTTAACGTGTTTCGCGGATTTTGATACAAAAAAAAACGATTTTTCGCGATATGGGGAAACAAATGTGAAGAACACGGAACATTACTTTAAAAGTAGAGTAAAATATGTTGTGTAGTAATTTTTTTCCACAAATGCAACTTATTTGGTAAAAACGTCAAATTGCAGAGTTTTAGAAAATGATACGTAAAAACGATTTTTATTATTAATACAGTTATAACCCTATTGTACATATTATTCATCTTTTAATAATAATAATGAAACCTCTATTTTAACAAAGTACTAACCATTCAGAGTCAAAGTACTACCTATCAACCAACTAAACAAGTAGTAGCCAGGCATCCTCCAGCCATCCAGTCAGCTAACTAAACGAGCACATAAATGAATGAACGATGAAAGAAAGAATCATCCATATGGTGGTGGTACCCACCGGTATACTTATAATACTGCGCAGTAGCAGTAGAGTTGTATAGGGTAGAGTTAAACTAACCAATGAACCTATAAAATGCCCGGTGAATGACCACTATTTATATTGTTTCAAACTGAGCCACAACACCAGCAGTAGTAGTAACACAAAGTGTGACACATATGATGAGGAGTTCAATAAAAACTTGCGATGAAAACAGTAAGTGCTTCATTTACGTACTACAAGCACGAGCCACAGCAAAATACCCCCCTACACTTGTCATCTTCTGTCTGGATAGTATAATTTAAAAAAAAAGAGCAAAACAGAAAATGTGTTATATGGTACTACCAATTAATATTGGTGTTGTTCAGTACATACTATAATTTTTGTATTCACTTGTATTACACTCAGAAAATTCTGACCGTAACTTTTTTTATGTAGTCTACATTTATTCATGTAGTAGTTATTTTTATTTCTAATTGCAGTAATTTTTCTATGGGATATGTTAAATAACTATTTTTGACAGTCATTTAAAAAATTTAAATAAACAAAAATATCGTACTTTAGTAACCATTATTTTGCGTAGTTATTTTATAAACTTGTCAAAATAGTCAAACGTTTTATTAAGAACGTATAGCAATAACGCAGAGTTTCCCGATTAACCGGGAATTTTGTTGCGGGATCCGGGAAATAAAAAAAAGTGGCAAAATTGGAATGTGCTGCTGTAGAAGAGAAAACATTTGAAAAAATTGTAAATGCAATGGTCAAAAGACCCAAAATATTGAATATGTGTTTAATACTTCATTTATACTTCAACTAAAAACTAATAGTTTTTGAAAACTTCTACTTTTTGTTTAAAAATTTGTATGGAATTCGACAAGTTGTTTCAAAAACGACTAGATTTTGGTTGTATTAAAAATGCAGTATAACGTACTTCTTCCTATGCGTCCAACTTCGATAGAAAATGAACGAATGTTTTGGGTATTCAAATAGCACTTCGGTGTTCTATAGCACTTAACCCCACCTAAGTAAAAATAATGAATCAGGGCTATGAAACAAAAAGCTTCCATAAATTCGCCAAATCTACATCAGGTGACGAGTAACAACTGTTCTAAGACTTATCATCTCGCGCAATTACAGTGTTGCCATGTTTGAAGCCGTTCATCTTTCACCACCTTTCATCTCCACTATCCCCTTTCCAAAGAAAGCAACACATTAATTACAAGGAAGAATTCCTGAGTGTTGATTCTCTTTAAAAAAAAAAATCAGAAAAAGACTCTAACGAATCAGTAAACGCTTTGAGTGTATTAAAGAATAACTTCCTAAACCGAAAAGAGTTATTTAGGTTTTAAAATATTTTTAAGGTTGAATTTTTTGTTTAGTTTTCGATCTCATAGCTGAAGTGCCTGTATTAATTTATTTAAATATTCTTTTGCGAATTGAATTGTCATGTTTTGTTTTTTGATTTCGTATCTGGCGAATAATACTTTTCTTAATTACGGAATTACATTTAAAGATAAAAGTTATTAATCCAGTTCCTCTAAAAATGTTCAAGTAAATTTACGCTTTTTAATAAAGCCCTTTTTATCAATTCCAAACAAATTTACGTTATATTATTTTCAGGGATCTCGGGAAATTAAAAAAAAATGTTGCGCTTTCCCGGGACCGAAATTTTCCAATATATAAAAGCACAAACCTTTTCGTATATAAAAATACTTTTTTGCTCCTCGAAATCGTCTTAAGATCGTCTAATACAACGATAATTAAAATGTGTAGTAATATTTAGTTAGTTGTTTTATATGTTTGACAGTTATTTTTTCTAAAATTGCAGTTATTTTTTAATAGTTATACTTAGAATACTATGTAGGTGAAGACCCCTGCAAATGTAGCTAAAAACAAATGAAATAGCACTTAAAGAAAGGACGACTTACATTTCAGTAAATTCAACTAACATTGTCATTTGTTTTTTAATGTTCAAAAAATAAACCACAATTGTAGTAAAAATGACCCACATGTTAGTAAAAAATAAACAAACATTTATTTTTTTTTTTTTTAAATAACAAAAAACTACTGTAAAAAATTAATGTAAAATCATAAAATAGTCATTTGATGGTTTGTTTTTTTAAATTAACTACAATGTTAGTAAAAAAATTTAATTTTTGCTACAAATTACTGAAATTTACATTAAAAATAAAGAAACTGTATTACAACCCAAACAACTACATATTTTTAAAGCAGAAGTTCCCTGAGTGTAGTAATAACTAAAACTTTTAGTAATTTTTATGAAAAAAAAATATAGTCATCGCCTTTCCAAATACATTTATAGGTATTATTTTTTAGTCGTAAGTATTATTTTTAGTTGTTTCTATCTACATAATTCGCTGAGTGTAAACTTTTGTTTTATGTAGGGTTCAGAGTCATATACTGAACTATACAATTTTATAACGATTATATTAAGCTTTTATCTACACATTTAATAGTTTATTAAAAATTTCCGGTACAAGAGTTACAAATATAGTACGTATCATAAATGTTAATGTAGGTTCAACAATACAATAAAACAGAGTTGTATTTCTAGTTTGTAGTTATAAAATACATTAGGGTAATCACAGTTATTCACAAACATTAAATGAAGAATAATGTCGACCAGTTAAATCAAATCGATCAACTTTAAGTTCAAACTCGTATAAATTGCCTGGCCGATATGCACATTAGCGTTGATCGAATGTCGGACTTTTTCAGAATCAAAAACAACTAATCTTTAATGAATGCATAAGCATAAAAACGAGCAACAAAACAATGAACATAAAACGAGCAAAAAATATTTTTTTTATTAAAAAATAATGTTAAAAACAGTAGTTCTTATTATTAAAAATTTACTGTTAAAAACAGTAGTTTTCACCACTCATGTGGTAAAAAACTACTATTTTAACAGTTATTTTTAAAAAAAAAATGTTTTTTTCTGTTATTATAATAAAAATTGTGTTTCCTACCTCCTATTTAAAATGCAAAGTCAAAATCTAAACGGTATTCCAATTATGGCGCTTTTGAGCATTTGAGATATACTGAAATTATCTAATTATTATTTGCAAACTATGAACATATCAATAACAACAAATATAAACTAAACGAGAATTTTTAAAAACTCACATAAACTTCTATTTTTAAATAATTAAAGAAAATAACTGCTATTAAAATACTTAATAACTACTCAAAGCAGCCGTTACTGAAGTACAGTTTTTTTTTTGGTTATTTATTTTTTGAAATGACTGTCTACATTAGTTATTTTTCATTTTCTCATAGAAAAATGACTACAAATAGCTGTTAAAACAACTACTACTGTTTACTACCCGAATGACCTATATGTAGTTACTGTAAGAATATTCTGAGTGTGAATTCAGTTCGTCTAGCGAAACTTTGGTTACTTTCAGCGACGTCAGATAAATCAAATGATAGTGGCTAGTTGTTAGCGTGCTGGCTTATCAGTGCGGGAGTGTGGGTTCAATTCCCACCAGAGGCACTGGTATGTTTCGCTACAATGTTCCGAAAGCCCATAGAAGATAGTGCTCGGTTAGGGTAATAGGATATAATTTGTAATTATATGATTATTAACTAAAAAAAATAAAAATTAAAAATAAATGATGTTAGTAGTGGTGCCTGAGCAGGGACACCTCAAAAGTTCTACAAAAGAAAAGAAAAAGATTTTTTCTACGTAATTTTAAAACTTGATTTAATCATCTTATTTATTAGCTCCCCACTGTGAATGCCCTAATTTTAATTTACTAAAAACTAATTTTCTGTTTAAAATTATATTGAAATTGCTTCCCTTTCAAATCCACAAACTCCTTGTCATATCCCCATTTTAAAATTTTAGTGTTTTTTTTTTTTTTTTTGTTTAAAAATATGTCATGTTATACATGTTTGGGCAGGTTCTTTGTATACTACACATAACGGTAGGTACGTGTATTGAAAGTACATGTTTAAATATATGTTTTTCATGTTCATCTGTTGACTGAATATTTTTAGTAATTTTGGTCTATAATTTGCATTAATTATGGCCACGCACACAGTTTTTCCGTTATATTTTGTGTCAATAATGTAATCGGTCTCTCTGGTGGTGGTGGTGATAAGGGTGGTCCGTATTATATTACGGAATTTCGGTCCTACATTCAAAAATTTTCCCCACCCCGATAAAAAACACACACACACACATCATTATAATTATTAAAATCCTATTTTAAAGTTGTTCTACATTTGTGATGTTGCTGATGTTTTTGGATTTTTTTTTTTGAAGTTTTGTGTCAATACCTGATGTTGTGTTAATTTTAAATGGTTT
>CM037854.1:201737302-201760385 GCA_021234595.1 Delia radicum
GATGTGAATATTTTATAGCCTGTGTTTAGGCAAGTTATGGGCTGTATTGTGAAGGGAAGGTTGGGTTGTTAACCTTAGGTTAAGGTATGTTGTGCCTTTACTTAGCGTTGGGGGAGTTTCCCGCTGGTGTTTCTAAGAATTTATTATATATGTTTCTAAGTGGTTCATGAAGACTGGTTAGATATTTGTAATAGAAATTGTGAATTCTGTCGGGTCCTGGGCAGTTATGTAGTTTCGCCATTGCCTCTTTTAGAGTTTCGCTACTTATGCTACTATTTGTCATTTCCTTGATATTGGGTAAGGTGTTGTGTATTGTATTTATCCAAGTAGCATTGGAGTTATGTATTGATCCGGTGCCTCATATTGCTTTCCATAAATCTTCTATCTCCGCAACGTTCGGAATACATTGCAATTGGTTGTTTGATTTTCTGCTTCATTTCCTAACATGTTGTAGAACTGTTGAAAATGTTGTTGTGTTTTTCTGTTGTAACTTTTCGTGTATCTTCTGTATCTGTCAGTATATTTTGTGAGTTTCTGTTTAATGGTATCCAGTGTTTGTTCTATTGAGCTATTGGGTGGGGTCGAATCGGGTATGGGCGGGATTCTGGGTCCATGTCGTAGAATTGAATTTTTGCCGTATTAAATATTGAGGTGATTGTGGCGATAATGTCGTTGCGTTGCCCTGCATGCGTTGTGGTCATGTCGCGGTTTGCATCCATTGGTGCTGTCATTAGGCGTTGGCGTCGGAATCGCCATTGCCATTGGTGTTGTCCCTTTCTACATTTTCTATAGTCCGGTGTGTCAGTGTTATTCACATCTGGAGTACTTTGTGTGTTGATATTGTTTATCTGGGGTGTTTCGGTTGTAATTGATGCTCGGATTTGTTCTATAGTGGCTGGTCGTATAAGGTGTTTCTTAGTATAGCTGCTTTTCTGTCTGTTGTGAAAGATGAGATAAATTAGGGTTATCTTGTAGGAAGAATTCATACATTTGCTACCTGTAGTTGGACCCTAGGGTCGAATTGCGCGTTGCTTTAAAGAAAGCTTTGAGTACAGACGTGTTCATTTCTAACGTCCATTTTATTCTGCGCCTTTGCAGACCCGCATTGTGGTTCCTGTGTCATAAGATCGGGAAGCACTTCCAGCAGGTGGGCTTTCGGTATTAACTGCCCTTTGTTCCGTTGAGGATCATTGGCTACTCTCCGGTCGCTGGCCGCTCGCAGTGACCCCCATTCCAGGAAAGCGCCAGGGGGGCGCCATCCTCGGGCAATCGCATTTCATCAGTTATATTTTATTCCATTTTCACCATTCTTTTGGGTGCCATTTTAACCCCTGACGAGGGCCTGGGCCCCCATCCCGGGGCACGCCGCCAATCTGGGTACCTTCGCGCCCTGGATCTTTCGTAACTGGGGTCCCGCGGTCGTTACTACCGTCATATCAATCCTTTGGTATGTCCGCAAGGGCATGGATTGGTATGCCCGCAAGGGCTCTTATAACATGTAATTATTAATAATTGTAATTGAATATATTTTTGAAATGAAGTTGATTTTAATGTAATGATTACATTTTTCTTTGTGAATTGACAACACATTTAATTCCTAATGTCTGGTAACACTCTTTTCTTTACACTTGTCATTTTCTCCTTTTTCCTTTAGTTTTTTTTTTTATCTATTTTATACTTATATTAAACTCACTCTTTTTATAACCTCTGAATAATAAAGTTTGTTAAATAATTAAATCCGACATAAATGTCTTAATTATTTCTAATAGGTTATAGTCCCAGTAGCGCTAGTTAAATAATAAAATAAAATAAAAAAAAAATTAAGCGTGCGTCGCTAAGTTTTTCTTAAAGCGTTTGTCGCATTTTTTATTGTCGTCTAAATTCAGAGGGAGTTTTGTCATGTCATCTTTAATGCAAATCGATAAATTAGATGGATCTGATTACTCAACATGGAGCATCCAAATGAAGAGCATATTGGTCCACACTGATATGTGGGGTGTGGTATGTGGTCGTGAAGTAAAACCGAAGACCCCACATTGCCAGCGTTTGCGTCATATGAAACAAAAAATGAAAAGGGCTTCAGCTTCAATTTTGTTGTGTGTTAAGCCTAACCAGCTTAACCATATCAAGAGCTGTGTGTCAGCATCGGATGCGTGGCGAAAGCTACGGGAGATTCATCAACCAAAGGGGCCTGCTAGAAAGATCATGTTATTTAAAAGGCTGCTGTATTTGTCGATGCAAGGGGGTGGTAATATGAGTGTTCACATAAACGATTTCTCAAATCTAGTGGACCAGTTGTTGGAAATAGAGGTTGCTGTACCAGAAGAAATGTTAGTATAATTTATTGTTGTCCAGCTTGCCAAAAACATATGAAGGTTTTGTAATAGCAATGGAATCTAGAGATTCATTACCTAACCTAACATCTTAAAGATTAAGTTATTGGAAGAGGGTGAGCGGCAACAAGAAGTTACCGCCAATAACCATAACTATAACAACAACACCGGGCAGAGGTATTGAATTTTGCTCGTTCTTGTGGAAGTTTTAAAAACAATCAACAACATAAAGAAAAGAGACAACATTATGATCATGACCGAAATAAAAACAGTAATTCTGCCAATGATAAAAAATGTTATAATTGCGGGCGAAGGGGTCATTTCGCCGCAAACTGTAGAATCAAAGATAAACGTGATAAACACGAAAAACGAAAAGAGTTTAATTGTTTTTTGTCATTAGAAGCAATGCAAACAATGAACAACAATAACAATATTTTGTGGTGTGTGGATAGTGGCGCTTCGTCACATTATTGTTTTAATATTGATATGTTGAAAAATATGAAAACATGACGAGTGCATATATTTGCCTAGTGGTACAGTACTTTTCGCTTATAGTCACATCTCTTAGTTGCACACAAGTTGTTGACTATATCGCTAATGTGACTATATCGCTAGTTTTTTTATATGCCATTTTGTTGCCTATAAATAAATTGTGATATAGTTATCATAAAATGTGACTATATGCAATTTATTTATTATTATAACAGGTGGAAAATTTGGAATATAAAAACGATGTTTGAAACGATTCAGCTCAGTTTCCTTCTTCCAATTTTCGTTTTAGCCTCTTAAATTTTTAAATAATTTTTAAACCGAAAAAAAATTCAAGATTTCACAATTATATTAGAAATTTTCCGTATTGTGACTATAACTTAAATTATTTGCATATAAATTTACTTTAGTAGCCAGAGTTTAGTGGCATATAAGCCAAATGTGATTATATCGTGAATGGACTATATCCTAATATTTTGTATGCAATTTGATTTTAGATGACAGTATAAGTGTAAAAATGGACTATATCGTTAAATGGACTATAAGCGATGTGACTGTAAACGAAAAGTACTGTATCATATTAAAAGTAATTGGTCGTGGCAATGTCATAATTAATAATAAAGAAAACAAAATAATACCAAGAAACGTTTTACATGTGCCAGAGCTTAAAGGAAACTTTATTTCAATTAGTAAAATGTTGGAGATGAGAGTGGAAAGATTGTTATATGTAAAGATAATTATGTGCATATAAAAGATAGAGAAATAACTCAATATTAAAAGGTTTAGCCACAATGGAATATTTATATTCGAAAGTGAACAAAATAAATGTTATGAGCCTAGAACAGCAAAATAGTTTTATGAATTGGCATCTTAAGTATGGTCATGTAAATTTTGCTTGTTTAAAAGAAATGGCCAAAAACCATGTGTAAACGAGTTTGACATAAGAGATAATTGCAAAGAGCCAGTATGGTGAAACTTGTTTCAAAATCTAAAACTACGGTGAAACCTTTTGAAAGATCACAATTTAGAGCCAAATCATTGCAGAAATAATACATAGTGATATTTGTGGGCCAGTCAATGTACCTTCTATTGCTGGATCCAGATATTTTGCAACTTTTATTGACGATAAATCCGTTACACTGTTGTATTTTTCCTTAAAACAAAAGATCAAGTGTTTAATTGCTTTAAAGATTACAAAGCACTTGCTGAAAAACAAACGGGTTGCCAAATTAAGTGTTTGAGGACAGATAACGGGCGAGAATATGTCAATAATGATTTAACAATTTTTTAATCAATAATGTAATAAAAAGACAGGCTGACCGTACCTTATACGCCTCAAACAAAATGGGGTGGCCGAAAGAGCTAACAGGACATTAGTTGAGATGTCCCGTAGTATGTTGTTAGAAGCTAAATTGGGGAAAGATTTTGGGCTGAAGCTTTATTAACTTCAGTATATTTACGTAATAGAACCACAACAAAAGTGTTAATTAACAAAACGCCTTCGAAGTATGGAATGGATTTAAGCCATCGGTAGCACATTTAAAGTGTTTGGTACAAAAGCCATTGTTTTAGATAAAACCCACCATAACACATTTTCACCTAAAGGTAAAGAAATGATAATGATTGGATATAGTGAACAAGCAAAGGCATACAGGTTCTATGAAGAAGATTTAAGAAAGGTCCACGTAAGCCGCGATGTTATTTTTATAGAAGGCAAATATTGTAATGAAAGACAACAACAAGATGGGCCACATATTGTCCTTTTTTTAGATTTTTTAAATATATCAGAATCTGATAAAAATTACGATTCACAAGAAGCTGCTGATGTACCACAAAGTGAAGTAAAAAGTAATCTCTCTGAAAACACACAATGAAGACCAGGAAGTAGAAAATAATGACGTCAGCCCTGAAGAACAGCAACCAAAATTGGCCCGGGACGCCCAAGACTGATAAGAACTGGTTCAGTCGGTCGCCCAAAAAAGGTATATAATACTTAAACTCAATTAACGTCGTTATCCCAGGAAGTGTCAACGAAGCTTTAAGTGGTTCAAATGCTAATTCATGGAAAGCTGCAATGAAAAGTGAGTACGCATCTCTTATAAAAACAATACGTGGGAGTTGTCTGAACTACCTGTTGGGCAAAAATCTATTGGCTGTCGATGGGTTTTTACTGTGAAGCATGATAAAGAAGGAATCTTAAAAACTTTAAAGCGAGATTGGTTGCCAAAGTTTGCAGCCAAAAGTATGGCGTGAATTATAATGAAACCTTCTCACCGGTTGTAAGGTATGCCAACATACGATTATTAGTTGCTTTAGCCGTCGAACACGAACTATACATGCACCAAATGGATGTTTCATCCCCTTATTTGAATTGGAGAACTAGATGATGAAGTATATATGGCACAGCCTGAACATTTCGTAGATGACCAGCATCCAAATCTAGTTCTTAAACTGAAAAAAATCTCTATATGGATTAAAACAAAGTGGACGGGCCTGGAACATGAAGTTAACCAACGTTTTCATAAATATGGGGTTCACACAATTGCGTCAGTGAGCAATGTATGTACATCAAAAATCACAATGACATGGTCAACATAATCGCAGTCTACGTAGATGACCTCATGATTGCGAGCACTTCAAAGGCGGAGCTTAACAGCATAAATCAGCCATATCCAAAGAGTTCGATGTTGTGGATGGAGGTCAGCTTAACCATTTCCTTGGAATGGAATTTGAGCGCAATGGCGAAACAGGGTCGGTAAAGGTATGTCAGCGACAATATATTAACAATTTATTGTATAATTTCAGAATGAACGACTGTAAAGAAGTTGCGACACCTCTAAGAAACAGGGTTTCAGGCAATATGCAATGCAATGTGGGTGTAGAAAAGTCGATTCTTCTGAATATCAGTCAGCTATCGGTGCGTTAATGTACCTTGCAATTTCAACACGTCCAGATATCTTGCATTCAGTGTGTAAACTTGCTCAGCGTAATATAGATCCACATGCTGAACATCTATCAGCCGTAAAACATGTATTGCGATACCTCAAAAAGACGATTGACTTTAAGCTAAACTTTGAGAAAACAGGTAATGCTACAGTCGGTTATGCTGACGCTGATTGGGGTGGTGATGCTATGAATAGAAAGTCTTATTCAGGTTATGCTTTTGTAAAAGCAAATTGTGTTTTTTCGTGGGAGGCCAAGAAGCAGAATGTGGTGGCTCTGAGTAGCACCGAAGCAGAGTATATTGCTTTGTCATCAGCTGCTAAAGAAGCAATTTATATAAAGAATTTGCTTGCTGAATTGGGTTTCAACGAAGATGGCCCTTTACGTTTTGTATGGTGACAATATCAGCGCACAATGTCTTGTTTAAAAATGCTACATATCATGCCAGATCTCAAATACCATCACGTTCGCGATGTTTATTCAAAAGGTTTAATCGACATTGGTTATGTGCCCACTGAAGATATGATGTCAGATATATTACGAAAAATCTATGTAAGATTAAGCATTTAAAATTTTGTAAAGCTATGAGCTTATATTGAATAATTTAATTAAATTTATAATGTGTTGAGAGGGAGTGTGAATTGACAACACATTTAATTCCTAATGTCTGGTAACACTCTTTTCTTTACACTTGTCATTTTCTCCTTTCTCCTTTTTTCCTTTAGTTTTTTTTTTTATCTATTTTATACTTATATTAAACTCACTCTTTTTATAACCTCTGAATAATAAAGTTTGTTAAATAATTAAATCCGACATAAATGTCTTAATTATTTTCTAATATCCTTATTAGTACATCTTAAATCAATCCCTTTTTACAATTACAATTACATGTTCATAATTGTAATTCACATTTTTTCAATTATGTATGTAATTAGTAATTGATATTATTTCAATTACAATTACATGTAATTTGTAATTGATGTTTTTCTAAATTTTTGTAATTGAAATTTTTCTTCAGCTTAATTACAATTACATGTAATTGTAATTGAGTTTTTTTCAATTACAATTACATGTAATTTGTAATTGAATGTGTATTTGATTTCAAAACGTAATGATAAAGTAGAAACATACTTAAAATAAATGAAAACATTTATGTGACAATACTGCCATTGTCAGATGCATTAATTTAAACACATCTGCCAATAAAAAATTGGTAAAAATGTCTTGCAATTATCTGACAATGGCAAAGTAGGGTGTTCACACGAATGTCAGATGTCTGACAAAATTATTATCTTACAATGTACAGACAATGCTTTTTCTGATAATGTTGCAAGACAAAAGTTGTAAGTTCACACTGTTGTTAGACATTTCCTGAACATTTTTCTGACAATATTCTAAGATCTGACAACCGTCTGTACATAGCTTTAGTGATTATGCTGTCGATTATTAGTTGGTCTTTGCACCCCTTTGTACCCTGGGCTACGGGCCTTTTGTTGCTCTGCCATGATATTATTCACCTACAGTGCTCGTTGATCAAAATTGTTAGGCAGGATGTGAATATTTTATAGCCTGTGTTTAGGCAAGTTATGAGTCTGTATTGTGAAGGGAAGGTTGGGTTGTTAACCTTAGGTTTAAGGTATGTTGTGCCTTTACTTAGCGTTGGGGGAGTTTCCGCTGGTGTTTCTAAGAATTTATTATATATGTTTCTAAGTGGTTCATGAAGACTGGTTAGATATTTGTAATAGAAATTGTGAATTCTGTCGGGTCCTGGGCAGTTATGTAGTTTCGCCATTGCCTCTTTTAGAGTTTCGCTACTTATGCTACTATTTGTCATTTCCTTGATATTGGGTAAGGTGTTGTGTATTGTATTTATCCAAGTAGCATTGGAGTTATGTATTGATCCGGTGCCTCATATTGCTTTCCATAAATCTTCTATCTCCGCAACGTTCGGAATACTATTGCAATTGGTGTCTTGATTTTCTGCTTCATTTCCTACATGTTGTAGAACTGTTGAAAATGTTGTTGTGTTTTTTCCTGTTGTAACTTTTCGTGTATCTTCTGTATCTGTCAGTATATTTTGTGAGTTTCTGTTTAATGGTATCCAGTGTTTGTTCTATTGAGCTATTGGGTGGGTCGAATCGGGTATGGGCGGGATTCTGGGTCAGTCGTAGAATTGAATTTTTGCCGTATTAAATATTGAGGTGATTGTGGCGATAATGTCGTTGCGTTGCCCTGCATGCGTTGTGGTCATGTCGCGGTTTGCATCCATTGGTGCTGTCATTAGGCCGTTGGCGTCGGAATCGCCATTGCCATTGGTGTTGTCCCTTTCTACATTTTCTATAGGTCCGGTGTCAGTGTTATTCACATCTGGAGTACTTTGTGTGTTGATATTGTTTATCTGGGGTGTTTCGGTTGTAATTGATGCTCGATTTGTTCTATAGTGGCTGGTCGTATAAGGTTGTTTCTTAGTATAGCTGCTTTTCTGTCTGTTGTGAAAGATGAGATAAATTAGGGTTATCTTGTAGGAAGAATTCATACATTTGCTACCTGTAGTTGGACCCTAGGGTCGAATTGCGCGTTGCTTTAAAGAAAGCTTTGAGTACAGACGTGTTCATTTCTAACGTCCATTTTATTCTGCGCCTTTGCAGACCCGCATTTGTGGTTCCTGTGTCATAAGATCGGGAAGCACTTCCAGCAGGTGGGCTTTCGGTATTAACTGCCCTTTGTTCCGTTGAGGATCATTGGCTACTCTCCGGTCGCTGGCCGCTCGCAGTGACCCCCATTCCAGGACCAGCGCCAGTAGGGGCGCCATCCTCGGGCAATCGCATTTCATCAGTTATATTTATTTCCATTTTCACCATTCTTTTGGGTGCCATTTAACCCCTGACGAGGGCCACGATCCCGCTGGGCACGCCGCCCAATCTGGGTACCTTCGCGCCTGGATCTTTCGTAACTGGGGTCCGCGGTCGTTACTACCGTCATATCAATCCTTTGGTATGTCCGCAAGGGCATGGATTGGTATGCCCGCAAGGGCTCTTATAACATGTAATTATTAATAATTGTAATTGAATATATTTTTGAAATGAAGTTGATTTTAATGTAATGATTACATTTTTCTTTGTGAATTGACAACACATTTACTTCCTAATGTCTGGTAACACTCTTTTCTTTACACTTGTCATTTTCTCCTTTTTCCTTTAGTTTTTTTTTTATCTATTTTATACTTATATTAAACTCACTCTTTTTATAACCTCTGAATAATAAAGTTTGTTAAATAATTAAATCCGACATAAATGTCTTAATTATTTCTAATAGGTTATAGTCCCAGTAGCGCTAGTTAAATAATAAAAATAAAATAAAAAAAAAATTAAGCGTGCGTCGCTAAGTTTTTTCTTAAAGCGTTTGTCGCATTTTTTATTGTCGTCTAAATTCAGAGGGAGTTTTGTCATGTCATCTTTAATGCAAATCGATAAATTAGATGGATCTGATTACTCAACATGGAGCATCCAAATGAAGAGCATATTGGTCCACACTGATATGTGGGGTGTGGTATGTGGTCGTGAAGTAAAACCTGAAGACCCCACATTGCCAGCGTTTGCGTCATATGAAACAAAAAATGAAAAGGCTTCAGCTTCAATTTTGTTGTGTCCCAGCAAAATAAGAGCTGAAGAAGAAGTAGTAAAAACACTACATCTACTGAGTCCGAAGTAGTGCAAATTTAGGTGAATCATTAATGATTTTAACATTGACGTGTCATTGGGAGGATGTAGTTTATTTTTAGTAGCTCGATGCTATAAAAATTCGATGATTAAATGTGTTTTTCTATTAGTTAAAAGAAGTTGTTCTTATATAGGGATTAGGATCTTTATATAAATAAGTGCTGAGATGCTTTGAAATTTCGATGTTTGGATGTTCTTTTTCATTAGAATTTGAGGTGCAGTGAAATGTTACTTCAATTGAATAGATCTAATTATAGGGTTGAATTTGAATAAAATTCTTTCATATATTTACTAGGTAAAAAGGCATTTTTTTTGGTTCATTTTATAATTTTTTATTAAATTGGACATCAAAAATTAAATTCTTAAACTAATAAGTGAACATAATGAATTCATTTTTATTTTTAACACGTAAATAATACTATTGCTCCAAAAAATAAAATTAAAATAAAGAATTCATACATTTTTTTTACAAAAAAAAAAACTATTTTATAGTTAATAGTAAATTAGTTAATAGTTAATTAGTGTTTTTAACACAGTATGGCCTTTTGACTTAATTCTGCAGGGAAATATTTGTTTTACAATAATTCCATGTTTAATCTATCAGTCATTTTGTTAGTAAAGATTTATACTAAATTATGTGTATATATGTATTTAAATACAAAATTCAAATGCATTTAAAGACACGTCTTTTTAAAGGTGGTTCCACAAAAAAAAATATATTAAATTCATTAAACGTAAATCAACTATGGGTTTACATAAAAAATAAAGAAATCATAAAGAAAATATTTTTAAGCAATATTTAAATGGCAGATAATAAATTATTAATTCCATTTTGAATATTATCTTGAGCAATTTGTATTGGTTCATTCTCTTTAGAAGTATTTGTCTTTTTCCCCTTAAAATGACGATTTTTGGCCAATTTAAAAGCAGCTCTTAAATCATCTTTAAATGATTTATCAGTACAACCTTCTGTGTATGTTCCAGCTAAAAAAAACATTAATATTTTGTTTACCAATTTTAGTTTAGTTTCGTGTATGTATAAATTTTGCAAAAAAAGGATGAAAAAGAAAGTTTCACGTTTAAAAAAAGAAAAATATTTAAACTACTTACCAAATAAAATACTTATAAATTTAGGATAATTGAGAATGCGCTTCTTATTGTGAATACCGTCTACATTAAACTCATTTAAAAGTTTAGGTAACGCAATTTCGAGAAGCCCCTTTTTTAGTCCACGTACTCCGGCAATTGCTCGTACTGAAGCACACTATATGAGAATAAAAAATAATTTTAATAAAGAAAAAAAAATATCTATACATTGTTAATAAAATCTTTATATGGAACTGAATAACTTATTTTTGTAAATAGTCAATTTTAAAAACTTTCTTTAAAACTTTTTTTAAAAACGTATTTTTACTTTTAATAATGAGGTTTGCCAGTTTGCTATCAACCAATATTTATATATTTTTTGTACTTACATATTCTTTTTCATTTGTATCGTTTATATCATTTTCTAATTTTTCCAAATCTTCCAAAGTTTTAATTGGAAATTGTTTTGTATATTTTGGAACACAATCTTTTATGGAATTTTTGATAGCAATGGTGTTTTCACTTAATACATCCAAAACCAACGTATTTTGTTTTTTAATATCTAAATTAATGGAACATAAACAAATTGAATTAGCTGATAAGATTTACCAAATATACATTGATATTGCTCTAATATGTTTTCTAGCTTTAATAAATAATGTATCAAGTTTTTAAAATGTGTTGAATTACCTTTTATTTCATTTGTAAAAGTTTTATAACTTTCTTCATCTGTGGTGTAATATTTTGTGCCAATTGCATCCAAAACCAACGAATTATGTTTTTTGATATCTATATAATACAAGAAATAAATAAATTTAGTTTGTATTGGATACTTAAATTATGCGAGATTTACAAATAAAAGATTGAAAAATTGATTATCTATTATACAATTCGTCTCAATGAACGATTTTTTTAATTATTTTACTTTCGTTAAGATTATTTTTGTTATACTTAAACCAAAGGAAATTTTCTAAAGCTTAGTTTAATTACCTTTTATTTCATTTTTAATAGTTTCATAATTTTCTAAAAAAAAGAATATTTATTAAAAAAAATATACAAATTATAAAAGATATTATTACTCTTACCTGTTAACAAGTCCATTTTTTTCATAAGTATTCCAAGCATACCGACTAATTCACAGTGTTCTTTGTTGGTTTGAGATGCTTCTGCTTTTTTAATTGTTGAGGTTTTTTTTCGACATTTTTAAAAGTATTCTTAAATTTAAAAAAAAAAAAATATATCTATATATAAATGTTTTAGTTTATTAAAGGGATGAGCACAACGCCATTCTTATAAGGGAGAAGCTGAATTTTTGATACATCATTTAAGGAAAATGTATTCTCTGTATAGTCAATATCATAATTTTCGCTATATGCAATACCAATGTCAAGCGAATTTATTGGAAATTCAAAAAAACTTTTTAAATTTAAGAATTTTTTTCCAATAAAAGATCCATTTTCAAAAATACTTGATATTACAATATAATTTGTATTGCTTATACAACAAATATTGTCCGGCGATTTAGTCTTGTAGGTGAAGCCGTTAAGAAAAAATGATTTAACTTGCCCATTTTTGTTTTTTTTAACACCTGTATCTAGAGCTGGTGTCAAAACTATAGGCGAGTCTACAAATTTATTAAAAATTTGTTGTTCAATATGTCTTGGCATTTTTATACTCTGCTTTAATTTTTGTAAAAAATTTTCGAAATCGTATGCGGACACATTCATTAGATTACCATATTCTTCATAGCAATCTGCAACGTGCAGAATATTATGAACATTGTAAGAAAGATTTTCGGCTCCATAAAAGAATGAATAATCTTTTACAAAAAGTTCAAACATGTCTTTTGCGTTTATGTAGGATATAGTTTGACTGTATATTTGTGATCCAACAAATATCCTATAGCCGACAACAAATAAACAAAAATGTCTATAAAATCTAATATCGACAAAATCCTTAAGCAACACCATTCCCGTGTATAAGGCTATTTGTCTATACTCCACTGCTTTAAATCTTGCCATTTCATCAATAGTTCTTGATTTTCTTCCAAACTCCATAACGATATAAGGTTCAAAAGAAGCTAGATAACTTGAAATTCTTAACTTTGTGGTAGGTCGAATGTCTTGCTTAGTTTTGTTATTAAGCAAGAGGGTTAATAGTTTTTTAGTTACACCCAGATCCAGAAGATGCATACAGTCCAATGGGAACTGAGTGATCATTGCAATTCCTAAATTTTCTAGATTGGATCTAGTTTGTAAAGACAAGGCTTTGTGATAATCTTTGTCTTTTCGGTTTTTAAAATGCCAATTTGTTCGTTTTTGTCCAACAGAACTTAAAAAAACCGTTCTATGTCCAATTCTGGTTCCTTTTTGGCGACACCTGTGGCAACCGTTTAATGCATTGTGCCCTTTTGTGTCACAAATGAACGATCTTGCCGGGGTGTCGCAAATAAAAGCCCGAATTAGTACTTTAAAGGTTTTTTCTCCTATTCGTAAGCCTGTTCTAAGTACTTTCAATTCTTCAACGAAATCATGAAGATAGGTATTAACATTTGTGGGCTTACTTTTTCCCACATAAGTCCCCACTAAAAAAACTCCTACAAGGGGCTCGTCCACAATTTTTGCCAAAATTGGCCACAACCCTACGGCAGAACTTTTATACAGTGGCAGCCCATCAATACCTATATCTAATTGTATAACATCACCAGAATGCTGCGAAAGCACATCCTTAACTTTCAATAATTGATGTTCTATGCCAATATGGACGTATTCCCCTGGTGCGACGGTTCTTACTATGCATTTTTTGTTCCGTTGCATAAGGCCGACAACACTCGTAGGAACATCCATATTTTCTGATTTTAGTGTTTTAAGGAGGCTATCGCAGCTTTTGACCGTTGGGTTAAATTCCACAAACCACTGTTGTAGCTTCTGCCGTAGAGATTGTGGAGAATCCTGACAAAAAACTGTTGGCTGTACATCAACACTTATTTGGGGAGAAGGATTTGAACCTGATGGTTCTATTGGCGACTGTGTCGAACACGATGGTTCTATCGGCGTCTCCCTGTTGGATCTTGATGCATTTAAAATTGCAGCCATTCTTGCCCTTTCTTTTTTAACATTTCGTTTAAAAGATCGCTTTGAATACATTGTACTTACCTGAACAAGTTTAACAAAATTAATTAATTTTTAACCCACTTTTTTATTAATTTTTTGTAATTGTTGAAAACTATTTTATTTGCGCGTCCCTTTTTATGTTAGTGAAGATTTTTTACAATTACTTAATTTCTGTTTAAAAAATTGTGTATAAGTAACTACCCGATTAACACATTATTTATTTTAAGGTACCCATAAGCTTTGCAATATTATTGCAAATATTACTGTCATTATTACTGTCATGTTGCCCTACACAGTGAAATAAGATGTACTATACTTTTGCACACAATATGGCACCACTCTCTTGTTCTGTTGTGGAAGAATATAACAATTGCACAATGTGGCCAAGACACTATAAAATATTGCGTCGTGTATGGATACCTTTAGAATTAAAAAAAAATCAAATGATCTATTCGAACACTATTCAAATTATTACAAAATGTGTGTAAAAGCAATGCTTAAATATAAGTTCATATTCGTAAATATTTGTTTAAATATTATTATTTAAAATAGCTTGTTCATTTATTATTAATTATTTACACGAGTACCCGAATCATTTAACTCATGCTACACGCAACACTAATACACCATAGAGTCAGCTGTTTAATTGTACATTTTATTTTGTGAAAAAGAAGAAGACTTAGTTTTTTGTTAGTAAGAAAAATAAATTAAATAATTTTTAGAAATGAGAAAACAAAACCTTCTGGATGCAAGTAAATAATGTTTTTTTTATGATAAAATCACTGTACTTATTTGAAATATACATTTCAGGAAAAAAAAAACTGGAAAAAACTGTGTGTACCAACCGTAAGCAGTCTTCCACTCAGCTGCAAATCCCAATGTGCTATATTTGCACCGAAGAAAACGTAACCTATATTGCATCCAAAATGCTTAAGGGTTGATGAAATGTACAAACAAGTATACTGAATTCAAAAAAGATATTTTTATTATTGTTGGTTAAGCAAACCAGTCTTAGTTACGACCCTGGTCATCAGAGCCTATTGCAGGTCATACAGCATATCAACGTTTACCAACAGATTAGAAGTAAGGCTTAATCACTCTAAAGTTTTTAACATGGGTAGAAATTTATATTGTATGTTCCAGCCTATAGAGTGGTTGGTGTTTTAAAGTAAAAAAATGGATCTTAGAATACTTTAATAACTAATATTTTTAACAGGAGATATCCAAATTACAAGTTTGGTGTGATTTTTTGATATTTTTGAATGCCAAATAACCAAACATCTTTTGCGAATCAACAAATTCCCAACAAAATGGAATTTGTTAATGCATATTTTTTAAGAACATTTTTTAAATATTTTACTTAAATCAGATTTTTACAAAAATTTTATGTTTTATAAATTTTTTTTTCTTCAAATTAATAAAAAATTTTTATCAGAGAATCAAAAAATTAAAACTACATAAATTAATTAAAAAATAACAACGTATTTGTATTTTCAATGGAATTGTTACAAAAATGTTTTTTTATGACTTTATAAAAATTGGTTAAAAATAACATTTTATATGTAGTTTAAAATAGCATCTTTTAGAGTGGGAAAATTAAAGTATCTGCTTCTTTGGGTGTTATGAAAAAGGGCTTCGTAAAAAACAACTTCCATTTTATTTTGCTGGGTAATTGTGACTCGAGGGTTGACTCCTTTACTATCCTAAGTCGGACACAAAAAGGAACTATTTATAGAGCAAAATCAGCCCTAACAGTGCATCTCTTACAAACCAAAATCGAGCTTAAAAGTGGTTATATTTAGAGACTAAAATCAGTTTTAGTCGAAATCTTTTTATAATTCAAAATTCGTACTTTAAAAGAGACTGCAGTTTTAAAGCATATTGAAACCCTATTATGGATATTTTCTTACTTCAAAGTCTATATCATCTATATCCAAATACTTTTTAATCCTAGTGTATTTTTAGAGAAAGAAAAAAATTTCAAGTCATTCTCCTTCAATCATGCTATTACAAATTTTGTATGCAAGTTTAGTTGCACAACTAAATTTTCAGTCAAACAACACACTTGCAACAAATGAGTCATGACTCGTGACTTGTGGAAATCACATTAAACTGGAGGACTGAGGTTATTGTGTATAGAAAATTATAAACAAAAACGTACCATGTGAAAAACCACACCCTACTTTAAAATGCACTATAAATACACTAGTTTTATATTAATTGTATTTTAATGACATTAAAAAAAAAGTTTGCAAAACAAGGTACAAACTACAAAGGAAATATTTAAAATGCTAAAGTTTATCTTTAACATTGAATAAGTGTAACAGAGGACCACGAGATTTGTGATCTTAATATTAATCCGAATTTTTTTTAACAAAAATTATATCAAACTTGTATAAA
Source organism: Delia radicum (assembly GCA_021234595.1). NCBI lineage: Eukaryota > Metazoa > Arthropoda > Insecta > Diptera > Anthomyiidae > Delia > Delia radicum. The sequence continues at coordinate 201,753,386 of CM037854.1, forward strand.
AGACAAAGTACAGTCTAGTTTACAAAGGAGAGGAAAACATAAAACGTGTATTGAATATCCACCAGAGGTGGACCTTGCACATAACAAACAAGTTTTCAATTTATTATTTTTGATCAATGGTTATAATCTTTAACTTCAAGCTCTTATACTAGTTCTCATGTAGTGAGTAAACTAGTTTATATGAATGTTTGATGTTTGGCATGGGATTGTTACCGCTTTCAAAACGTGTTCTGATGATGGGGACCTAGAAAATTTCCGAAATAGATCTATCAACACATTCCTGAAAGGGTCAAATAGTAAATTTGAAAACAAAAACTCTATAGATTATTTATTAGGACAATATCCTAATAAAGATATATAGAGTATGGCCTCGAACTTGAATAATTTTCATTTTCATTGATCCGAATTATAATATTTTTTTCGAATTTCGAAAATATTCGACGTGCTGGCTACAAAATGCAATAAAAAATTTCCTTTTATCTTCCCTATTTTTTCACCCCCTAAACATTAGAGGGGGCACATAAAAAAATTAAGTTAGTTTTAGATTTGGATTCTCTACCACACATAAGATTTTTAACCAAATCGATGTGAAAGCGTCGAAAGTTTTAAATTAGGAAGCTTCGCATTTTCGCTTATCTTCGCATTAATTTTCACAAAGAATATTAGGAAAATTTTTTAAAAAAATGTTCACTATCAGATTGGCTTAAAAACTAAAAATTTTAATATTGATAAAAATATTATTTTCTCCTAAAAAAGTTTGAATGTCCCGATTTTTGAACTAAATTACCGCTTTTCTTCAGCCGAATCCCGCTTTTTGTTTTAAAACAGTTGGTCAAATTACGTATAAGTAATATAAATTATATTTTAAAAATAATAATCATACCCACCTAAAGTATAAAATAAATTTTAAGTGATTTGATTTTCTTCACCATTAATTCACCAGACAAAATTATAAAATTATAGTAACATGAACAGTTTTGTTCTTAATTTTGAAACCATAACTTCTTTCTTATTCAATACTGATTATTTCCAATGACAAGCTGCTTTTAACCCTCAAACGGCCCTAAGCATTTTGCACTGAAATGTATACCACTTGTTCGTCAGGAAAAATAAACAATATGTTCTTCTACCAAATTTTTTTCGTTGACTATTTTTGGGCGATATGGGCCAAAATAGGTTAAGAGCGATTCTCAAAAACTAATATATAAAAATAATTAACTTTAGGCATAATTATTCTTCTTACCAGATATAACTACAGTCCAAAAATTCACCTTTTGTGTTTTTAGTAAAGAAGATATGACGATTTTTCGTTTTCGAAAAACGAGAAATTGAGCGAAAACGCACCTTATGTATACTATTTAATATAATTTGTCTGCCAAATTTTATAAAAAATCCGTGCATACATTTTCAAATTAAGACGATGTCCTTTACAGGTATCCTTTGGAATCATGTATGTCCTTATATGAAATTGGATTTTTTTTTAAGCTTTAATATTAATTTGTGTTTAGTATCAATGGTTTCTAGTTAACATAAATATGTTTTCAAGAGTTTTGAAAATTGTAAATATTTTGAAATATATTTATTTTTTGAAATTTGACGAAATTTTAACTTTAACGCTTTCCTCGCTTCCGAACCGTGACATGCACACAAAAAATTACTTTATAAAATATTTTGTAAATTTGGTATTCTATCGAAATAATTTAAATCTTATCATAAATCACTAATTTTGTCGCACTTATGGTCAATTTAAAATACTCCGCCTGAAGGCGTTCTTGCCGGTTAGAGGGTTAACAATGAATACAATTTTATGTATTCATTGAGCTCTCTTATTCATAGCATTATCTATCTGTATATTAAAAGAGATTTTGGTTTAAAAGAGATTTTTGATTTTTCTTATTTTAAACGAGCTTAAGATCATTTATTTATTAACCACTAGTTTACAAAATAAAATTTTTTTCATTTGATGAGAGATAGATTTCCTTATGTATTTTCTCCTGCTGAATTCGAAAATCAAGGTTAAGTTTTTTTTATGGAACAGTTTTTGAGATATTGACCTTTTTCACTTGACAAATCATATCTCGAGCTATAAATGTCCGAATTCGAATGTCGAAATTCGAAAATCAAGGTTACATTTTTTTTTTATGGAACAGTTTTTGAGATATTGACCTTTTTCACTTGACAAATCATATCTCGAATTATAAATGTATGTATAATCGGATCTTTGATTGGTAAAGCGGTTCAAAATATATCGATGAAAATAGGGCACATTTTCAAAAAAATTAAATATTTTACAGTGATTCTGTGCCGACGGAAAAGTACAAATATTGGAAATAAATAATTATAATTAATAAATAAATAATCTTAAGCTCGTTTATAAGAAGAATAAATAAAAGAAGATCAAAGAAAACTAAAATTTTTAATTGTATTTTCGAATAAAATGTTTCTTTTCTGCCTTAATTCTTTACGGGTTAACGTTTTTTTTTTAATTAGGAGTTTTATGGGATGAGGAAAACACCTGCGATCAGTTCACTTTATTTGAAACAACAAAATTCCTTTATTTATTATATCCTTTTTGATCATTTATGTACGACAACAAAAAAAAAAAACGAACATTACTTTTAATTGAACAATTTTATACACCCATTCTCTAACACGTTTTTGTTTCAGCTCTTACAATTTTCTCCATAGAAAATTGTTAATTATAAAAGTTTTCTACTACAAACGTTCATATTATTTTTTTGTTCAATAGCAAATATCCTTTCATTTTCCTTCCTCTAAATAATGATGCATTTTAAGGGTGAAGATGTTTGAACAATAACAACAAAAAATCATCCGGCTGTAAATACCTATAAAAAATAATGGTAACTAACATTGAATATCAACTGTTTTCAGGGACGGCAGGTAATACCGCTAAATATACCGTTATCGATTCAAAATCCTTTCAACTGACTATCATTATCCCTATAATACCGTTACCGAAATAATTGAAATATCGTTATCCGTATCCTTGTAGCGTTACCGATATAACTAAAATACCATATCCGAATACCAATAACTTAATTAAACTAAAATACTGTTACCGAAATAGTTGAAATAGCGTTAACTGACAAAATCAGAAACAAAATAATCACCGTTAATACACACAGAGAAACATTTGCTATTTGCCAACTGAAATTCGGTTACTACGACTTAATTTCGGTTACTACGAATTTCAGATGGTTGCACAACTTAACATTAGTTTTCGCAACAATATTCGGTTAAGTCAACTGAGTTTTTGTTGCAACACCAAAAATATTGAGAAACCGAATGTAAATACCGTTGTACTAACTAAATTTATAAGTTGTTACCATTAATATACTCTTTTTAATTCTGTTGGCACTTCATTTCTTTATGTGTAGATGTATTTTCCCAAAATCGGATTATAAGCAATCCAGTCATTAGAATTTAGGTATAATGCGGCAAAAAGTTTCGGTGTGCATTGACTGAATAACTAAAATAACGTTACCCTTAAAACACCGTTACCGAAATAACTGAAAAACCGTTATTACTAAAATAACGTTACCGAAATATCTAAAATATCGCTGAAGATTTTGCCTAATAGGATTATTGGCTTTATAGGTAGCTTGAATCTTTAGGTTAACTTTAGGCAGCATAAAAGACCTTAGTTGGTCGCGGTGCATAGTGCCATATAATCTAATCTAATCGCTACCACTAAAATACCCTTACCGAAATAAGTAAAATACCGTTTACGCTAAAAAACCCGTTACCGAAATAACTGAAATATCGTTACCCCTAAAATACTGTTACCGAAATAAACGAAAACAGCGTTACCCTTACCGTTAACCGCATCGAATTGGTTACCATTCATGATTTTTCCCATTTTCCCATTTTTTCATCTTGATGCAGTTTCCAAGTATTGTTATCAATAGTTTAAACACATACAGTGGCAAGTAGAAAAAGAAGAAGGAAAAAACCACTCGGTACGAACAAACGAACGAACCAACACTAATAGAGAAAAGAATTTTCAGGTTTTTTATTTTATTGTCAGACAGTCTAGGAGTCTATAAGCCAAAGGCAATTTTAATACAAATGTAGATTAAAATTGTGAATGGCAAAAAAAAAATACCGAAAAAAGACTGAATCAACATGAATGAGACTTTATTAGAAACTTGGTAGACAGACAGAGATACAGTGTTAAAATAAGTTGCAAAAAACTAACAAAAAATTTACATTTTTAGAGGAATAAAGTAAACTATGAGAATAACAAAAATATCCTTGAAAAAAGGACATTTAAAAAAAAAAATTTAATAAAGTATCCAGATGAGTGAAAATTTAAATTACAAAATGTTGAATTAAGGAAGGAAATTGAAATTTTAGTAAAGAATTATACACTTGGTCTAAAATTATGAATTGCTAAAAAAAAAATAAACAACAAATAAATAAAATAAATGGATTAAAAGCCCCTTTATGCCACTTTAAAATAAAATTATTTTAATAAAAATTTATGGATTAATTGAGAGAAATGAGGATTAAAGGTTTTGAGTTTTTGGGTAGAAAAGTTAATAACTTTTTTAAAAAAATTATATTGAAAGTGGGAATATTTAGGTTAGGTTGAAGTAATTGAAGTATCTTTTTTTAACATTCATGTTCCTCAAACCATGTGTGATCTCCGAATTAAGGTTTTTTAAACTCAATATATACGTTTATTCGTTTAAAATGAATGTATTTGTTATATATACCTCGCACCTACATATGTGCTACTTCATATTTGTTATATACATGACCTACCTAATATAACCATGTCACGGCATGCTTTTTCAAGTTATAACATGTTTTATATTGTGGTAGGTATTACATACATTGTATAGCTTTAATTCTTTTACATTTATAGATTGCAAAAAAATACATTTATAGACTGACAGAAAAAAAAAACGTTAAAGCCTTTAGGTGGTTTAACCGTCTAACATACCAGTATAATCCAAAGAACAGAGAAGGGCAAAAAAACAGCAGTTCATATAATGGTCAACACAATTTACCTTCAAAAAATATGTAAAATTCTACGAAATTTGTAAAATTGACCACAAATGGGTCAAGTGATAATTTTGTAAAACATAAATTAACTCGTTAAGAACACGTTCTAGATTTCACTGGAGATTTTTCAACCAAACTTTGGGATTCCTGTAAGTTTGTTTGTACAAGTCGAAACATTACCTTTTATGGATCAGACATAATATTATATCACAAAAGGTACGTTCACATTAATCAAATATTTGAATAAAATATTTGTTTACATATTTGCTTCCAATTGTGTCAATAAAAAATATTTTATTTTATGTTCAAACTATGATCAAATATTTGATGGTTTTGTTGGTTCAACAGCTCTCAAATAGTGTCAAATAAAATAAACGAAAAATATTTGTCGAGCGTTCAGATTGAAACAAATATTTGTATTAAATATTTATTTAATCCAAGTGTAAAAAACATAGATTTATTTAATCGAAAAACTAACTGTTTTTAAAAAATGGATCACTCGGGATCTCTCTCAGACCTAGCCTATTTAAGTTATAAGGGTATTAATACTCCGTTGGACCAACAATTTTGTCCGTTTTGGTCTATCTCGCTTAGTTTTGGAGATACTGGACATTTTAAAATATCGCCATTTTGTAAAATTGCTTGTATCTCGAAACTAAGCATGATATCGCAAAATGGACAACATTTTGAAAACCTTAACAGAACAACCCGTGCCAACAACACAAATGTGTACAGTGTTCCGATTCCACTCATTCCCCGTTTCATTCCATATCGTTCCGTTTTGGACCAATGTTCCATTCTGTTATCGGAATGATTAAATTTTTATTTTCACGTACGACAACACAATTGTGTACAGTGCTCCGATTCCACTCATTCCCCGTTTCATTCCATATCGTTCCATTTTGGACAGATGTTCCAATCCATTATCTGAGTGCTAAAGTTTTTTAATATCTATTTACATTTCAGTTTTTTTATAAAGCCTTTTATTAATAAATTTATTAAAAAAAATTATAATTGACGATTTTACCACCTTTTATTTGCCATTGCTTGTTCATTACATTTTTTTTGTAAGATCAAATAAATATTTGCTCAAATCAGAAGAAAATATTGATAGCTAGTGTTCACACTATGGTTAAGTTTGTCAAATATTTATTTGAATGCAAATAATTTTGTTTGACCAAAATCAGCTGATTTGCTGTTTGACACACAAAAATATTTTGTGTTCAGATTACGGCAAAGAAATATTTCATGTTTTTTGTCAATATTTGACTAATCTGAACGTACCTTAACATACACTTGGTATCCAACTAATGAATACGAATAAAGCGCATCATAATGTGATAATTGTGAAAAAAGAGATAACAATAGGATTAAACATAGTTAACTAGTCATATCCTGTTGTATGGCTGTGGGTTTGAAACTCGCTACGACACAAAGTAATAGTATTTAATCAATGGAGCAATTACCATATTTAAACTACTTTGCTCCATTAACACATAAATTAATCACTGACGAGTCCTTGGAAGGGACGAAACATTGCAAAACAATGCATATAATGAATATATTGGTGCTATTTAAGTGATCTCTTGTGTATTTACAGTAATACGTACTAACACCGAAAAAATTGTTGTAACAGTAGAAAGAAGTAGCGCTTAAAATTTTTTATCTGCCATAATAAATTTTTTTTTAGATTACATTTTTTATATTCTAATATATAGATGGTCTTTAGGGAAATATTGTAAATGGTATAAAAAGTAACATAAAGGATACGGTATTTTTTCTCTTTATGTACATTCTTTACATACCATACAAAGCCTTTGCAGTTTGGTTTTTCCACATTTTTTTTTTAAATAAATTTCATTCATATAAAAATTGTTTTTCTGGTTCCAGGTTTATATTTTTATATCACTGCTTCACTCATAGAAAAAAGTTTGTAGAAAAATTAATAAAAGCTGTTGGTAATCCCATT
>CM037854.1:203633799-203718888 GCA_021234595.1 Delia radicum
TTTTAAATTTATGAAACTACGAAAATTTTGTAATTTAAAAAATGTTAGTATATTGTACGAAAAATAATTTCGTTTTTTTAAGCATGGATTATTATGAGTGTTGTTACTATTAGTTTCTTACAATTTTGTTTAAACCCTTTGACGACCCCACAGGCAAGTATGCTTGCCCAAGAGTTTTTGGCACTTTTATATATGTCAAGGTGAAAGATAGAGTTAATATGTCCAAATGTAATTTGTAAGGGAGGGTTAAGGCAATCAAAAAGTTGAGGGCGAGTAGTCTCTGTCTGGTCTCACTTACCAGTCTATAGTCCTAAAAGTTGAAAAAAGTTATTCTTTATTTAAGGGCTAATTCAAAATGTTTAACAAACGAAATGAGGGTCAAGAAGGTGGTCTATGGAGCCAATTTTTTGTAAAAATTCTTTCAGCCAAAACTATGTGGTCGTCAAATGGCAGAAATTTTCCCCGTTCGAAATGACGTGCGAGAAGGGGTGCTAATTTTTTTTACATAACTATTATTAAATCAGAGATCACGAAAACTGTGAAAAATTTTAAAATTGCTTGGGCGAAAAATGTATGGTCCTCAAAGGTTAAAGGATTTATTTTCTCTCTTTCAACCTTATGTCAATCCATCTTTTCGTCTACTCCCTAAAACTCTGCAAAAAAATGATAGTAATTTGATTTGACATTGATCATAGTATTGCGGTGTTTTGTTTCAAGTCCTTTTACTAAAGGGGTGCATTAATATCTTGCAAGACATTCGCAAAACATTTGTTTATACAACAATAATTTGTTTTGCTCTGATAGTATTAAATCTTGAAAATTATAAAACATGGACAAAATTAAAGTATCCCTTGTACAAAGTGAAATAAATTAAGTTAAATAGTCTGTTTTTTTGCTATTGGAAGGATAAAAATCGTCAAAAACTGACATCACCGCACACAAAAACATTTTGCAACACATTCATGCTCCCCTTTACCTTATACCTTAATATCATCTGCCCACTCAAAACAGAAAACACACAAAATTTTAATGATGATGCGTAGCTTTTTCTATATATTTTCTTCCTCCTTTCTCCCCCATTTATTAGTGGTGCTCAGTAAATTTTTTTTTTGTTCATATTCATCCACGCTAATTAATTGATTAGCTTTGCTAAAATCGTTCAATATGGAGTTTTGTGTGTTTTTTTGTTGCCTTTTCAAGTTCTACTTTTTGCCTTTATTTTTTCTGGTGTAATTTTTATGGAAAAAAAAATTCATGAGCATAATGAGCTGCTAATTAGAATTTGAATTTTTTTTTCAGGTTTTTTCTTAAATATATATTTTTTGTCTTTGTGAAATTAGCTTGAAGTTTTGTATGTGAATTTTAGCAGATGATGTGCAGGGATTACGAAGAGTTTAAACATTTTCTGAAGTTGATAGATTTTTATCTACAGATTTTAATCAATATGTTGTACTGACATATGTTTTTAAAACCCTAAAATAGTTCAATATCTTGACTAAAGACGTAAATAAAAAATAACAGAAATTGTTATCTAGAGTTACTAAATAATTATTTGGTAGCGTAGTTGGTAGCGTGCTGGCTTATCAGTGCGGTGGTCGTGGGTTCGATTCCCACCTGTTTTCGCTACAACGCGCCGAAGCCACAGTAGCTAGTGCTAGGTTAGGGTAATAGGATATAATTTGTAATTATTAGATTATAATTAATAACAAAAAAAAAAAAAAAAAAAAATAATATTTCAAAAAACTCTATTTTTCCTGTTTTCGCTGGGACTTTTTTTAAAAATTATTTAAAAATATAAAAAAGCCTAAAGTTTTTAATTGTAATGTCTGATTAGAAAATACGATATTTATTCTGTGCAATTGATTCATGATTGTATATCATTTTGAAAATCTGACCAATGAAATGAATTCTTCAAACGAACAAAGTCGAAAATGTACTCAAATTTATTCAGTTTTACTGAAAGCATAAATGTCAAATTTTTATTGAAATGATGCTACACTATAAAAATTATAAATGTCAGGGTTGCCACATGAAAATTTACAAAAATGGTCAACGATATTGAAAATCTGTTAACTCTTTTTATATATTAAAATATTATCGAACGAGACTGTTATACGAATTACGCGAATCAATAATTTTTTGGACACTGTTATACATTTATATAACTCATCTAATGATTTTAAAAAAACTGTTATACCACTTATTATTTGAACATTTAATTTAAATAAGCTGTTATACTTTTATGTTATACAATTAATAATTTTTTAAAACTGTTATAACTTTTCTTACTGCCAATAATCGTTGTCGGAAACTGTTATGCTATGGGTTATTGGTTTAATACTGTTATGGGTTATTGGTTTTAATACTGTCGTGGGTGTTGTGGTGTAATGGTTAGCGCGTTGGCCTGTACACGGATGGTCCCCGGGTTCGATTCCCGGTGACGACAACATCAATTTAGAAAAATAATATGTATGAAGTTTTATCTATCACTATATATATCGCAGCGCCCACCTTCGGTGTTCCCATAGCACTTAACCCCACCGAAGTAAAATAATGAATCAGGGCTATGAAACAAAAAGCTTCAATTAATTCGCCAACTCTACATCAGGTGGCGAGCAACAACTGTTTCTAATACTTATCATCTCGCGCAATTACAGTGTTGCCATGTTTGAAGCCCTTAATCTTTCACCCACCTTTGATTTCTGCACTATCCCCTTTCCAAAGAAAAGCAACACATTAATTAATAGGAAGAATTTCCTGAGTGTTGCTTCTCTTTTTAAAAAAAAAAAAAAAAAATATATAAAACTGTTATACGAACGATTAGTCGCTTTAACATATGGAATTAACTGAAACTATTATCAATACGGTTCAATCGGTGATGGCATCCATCACTGCTTTAATATATCTTTGTATTAAATTGCATTATTTTTTAAATTGTTATACAGTTATATTGTTGTATTAAAATGCATTATTTTTTTAAACTGTTATACTGAAGTGAACATACAAAAAAATACTTTTTTACATTAAATGTTTGAGTTTATAAACCTTATACTGCACTTAAAAAGAAGGTATCTCGAGGCGAAGTAACAGATATTAATAAATCTGGATTATACTGTAGAGCCGGTAAAACTAAAAGACAAGTTATTTGTTCTAGCTGCTCTATCTTATAACTAGGTGTTAGAAAGTGGGGTTGGAAATGGTCAATTGTAAGTTTCTTTAATTATTTTAAACTCTTATACTGCACTTCAAAGGAAGGTATCTCGAGGCGAAGTAACAGATATTAATAAAACTGGATTATACTGTAGAGCGGCAAAACTAAAAGACAAGTGATTTACTCTAGCTGCTCTATCTTATAACTAGGTGTTAGAAAGTGGGGTTGTAAATGGTCCAATTGTAAGTTTCTTTTAATTTTTTTTCTTATTACTTAACACTAGGCCATGTTAAACGAAAGGTATTTAAGAGGACTACCCAATGCATGAAAATATTTTAAAAAAAACTGAAATTAAAAAAGTTGTTAAAGTTTTTTATCCCCATTTTACATCCTAAATATAAGGTTGGCAGCTTAAAGAAAGCATATGTCACTTGGTTTTGTCTCTTCTACAACATATTTAAACATCTTTAAGAGCTAAGAGATAACCGACTTTCGAATTGTTGCGAAATAATAAATTCAAAAAACTTTTACTTAAGCTTTTAAATTGTTATTGTACGAAAAGTTTGGAAAGCAAAAATGTAGTGAATAATTTTTACAACAAATTTTAAAAGTAGGTACATTTTTGTGGCCTTGTGAATAATTGTGAATAATTGCAATAAAATTGACAAAATGCGGATTGACAGCTCTAAATAATATATAAACAATTCTTAATTACGTATGATTAATATTTCTATTAAAATAATTCCATATTACTCATACGTATAAAATTGAAGTCCAAAACTTTAGTCTTATTTATATCTATGACAAATAAAGGAACAAAACAACATTTAAATTAAACTTTTCTTTACCCAAAATCGTAAAACTTTTTTTTTATTTATTTTTATTAGCACCGTAAAGTTGTCTACATTTTAAGCTAAGAAAATTTTCCCAAAAATTTATCTTAAACCCTTTACAAAAAAAACCACAATTTTGTGTTGACACCGCAAAACCCCATATTGTACAAAATCTTAAGAAGAAAGTTACCATAAGAATTGTGCTCTGGGCTAAAATTTCTACATTGTTTTAAACATAAAATACCAACAACAACTAAAATATATAAAGGCTTAAAAGCCTAAATGTATGCTATACTAACTTGAAGTTATTTACTAAACACTTTAATAAGACTTTTGTGAAATTTCCAAGAAACGTTTTTGGTAGTAAAGGCTACTCTTTTGGCATTTTAACATTTTAGCATAAACATTTTCATGTAAATAAAGACTTAAAAAGATAAAAAGACAAAAGGAAAAGTAAAAGAAAATAATAAAAACATGTTTTAAATGTATGCTTAAGTGAATTTTGTCAAATAGTTTTTTTTAAATCAATACGGAAATTTATATTAAAGTTAAAAAAGTCAAGTTTGAAAACATAAAACTTTGTTTGATAAAATTTAAGCCTTTTGATTTAATTTCTGTATGAGTTTAGTAACATTTTTAATTTTACCTCCTTAAACTAGGCAATGTTTTATATTTAACTTTTTAGCTTAAAATTAGGCAATACTTTTAGATCTTTGAATTTCTCAATCCGAAAGTATACTGTAATTTTTGTTTATATTTTTGTAAAGGTGTGAATAATGTCAAGTGTTTTTCTTACTATATGTTAACAAAAAATTAACATTTTTAAACCCCTTTAATAGAAATTCTATACAGAAAGTCCTTTCCTTTCTCAATTTATAAATTTGTTTTCTTTATATTTGGCTACATATACGATTAGCAATGGGTTATAATCCCCTTTATTGTACTCTCATGTGTGGAGATTGTCTACTTGTATGTGTTAAAACTCATATGTGTTATACTCCTTACTTCCTTTTTAATTATCAAACAAATAAAAGTCATTATGATACGCCCTCCACATTATGTGTGTAGTTGATATATTTATACATTTATTCATACAAGGACTATTTGTCATAATATGTGTAGATACGGTTGGTATGTTGGTTATTCGTTATTTATACTTTCAAACGCATGTGTTTTTTGCTCTCACGTTCTTTTTAAATAATTTCTTAAGAAGTTATTAAATTGAAAACAACAAAAAAGGTTAAAAAAAGGCAGGTAGTTAAAAGAAATATGGATTAATTAAGAAAGAAATAATGAAAAAAGGATATTCAAGAATAAAAAATTAAAAAAATCGTTGTAATCAAGTAACAAATGGAGTAAAGCAGTCTTATTTAGTTCAGTGAAGCATTCGTTTTAGTTCAGAATGGGTAATTATTTCTTTCCTCCGGATCTCAAAAGACAGTAAACTAAATTTAAGTTAATTTTACTAAAATAAATAAATTTGTAGAATAATTTTCGGTTTGAAGAAACTTTAACCTAAATCATGTAGACAGTTTCCCTAAAAATAAGTTTTAACTGAAATCTAGTAAAGTTTTATTTATATTTAGTACTTCTGTACTGAAGTTAAGTTAATTTAGTTTTATTTTTAATACATTTTTTATTGAAATTTAGTAAATTTTAAAAAAATTACAAACATTTTAAGAATTTTATAGATATAACATTAATTAATTATGACTTTTTCTTAAAATTAGTAAAATTTTCTTCAATTATGAAATAAACTGTTATACAATATAAGAAATAATGAAAAAAATGATACACAGTTAAAAATAAAAAAAAAAAAATCGTTGTACTTAAGTAATAAATGTAGTGAAGCATTCTCATTAATTCAGTGAGCACTCTTGTTAGTTCAAAATGGGTAATAATTCTATTCCTCCGTATGTCAAAAAAGCAGTAAACTAAATTTAAATTAATTTTATCAAAATTTTACAATTTACAAAAAAAATTTATAGTTTTCAGTTCTACCGTAAATTAAGTACCACTTTTACTTAAAATTAGTAAAATTATCTTAAATTCATAATTATGAAATAAATTGTTATACAATACATACTGTTTCACTGTTACTTATCTTTTTTGCAAACTGTTATACAAAGATAATTTTTTAATCTAACGTTTTTTGCAACTGTCAAACGTTTTCAAACAACAGTTATAAAAAAATTATTCGCTATGAAATACTGGTAATATAATCTAAAACTTTTTAAAAATGTTATACCATTTCCATATAATACTTATTCGTTTTAGAAGACTGTAATACTGCTATTTTGTTGTGGACTAATTATTTTTGTAAACTGTTATAAAACGGTTTTGCCACTTTAAAACACTGTTATATATGAATTAAACTTTTTCAGATACTGTTATACTACTTTTATATCATAAAAACCCGCTTACTGGCGACTCAGCGTTTAGGAAACTGTTATATACAGATCTAACGCTTCCAAAAACTGTTATACTTACTTCGTTTAAAACACAAATAATAGTTTTCGGAAACAGTTATAATACAATTAATCGCTATATTCAAATCAATAGTTTTCAGAAACTGTTATACTACTATTATGTGATACAAAATGGTTCTAAGCAGATCCAACGATATCAAAAACTTTTATAATTTTATTTTTAATATAATAATATATAATTTCTTTACAACTATTAATCGGTTTTTAAATACAAATAAATCGTTTTCAGAAACTGTTGTACTAGTTTTAAAGCGCAATTACACATTTTAAGAAATTGTTATACTACTGCTTCACTGCAACTTAAAGTTTTTGGAAACTGTCGTTTTCAGAAATTCCGTTATGTCGTTTTCAGAAATTGCTATACTTCTTTTAAAACTCATTTAATGATTTTTGGAAACTGTTAAACGATTATTAGAATGAAAGATTTTAAAAACTGCTATACTATTTTCACATCACAATTATTCATTTTAAGAAACTGTAGTACTTAGATTTTAATACGAGAAATCGTTTTTGAAAACTGTTATACAACAGTTAATCGCTTTAAAATATAACAATATTAAATGGTTATAATACTATTTTACTGCGATATATCGTTTTTGAAAACTGTTATACACAAATCTAAAGTTTTCAGAAAGGGTTATACTTTACTTTTTTTCATTTCATTATTTTTATTTAAAATTTATAGTTTTACATTTTTATTTAAATTTATAGTTTTACATAAATGCTTACTCGCTATGTAATGTTTTTATTTGAATCAAAGATTTTCAAAAACTATACGATTTTTATATCACAATTATTCGTTTTAAGAAACTATAATACTCAGTCGTTTTAAAAATCTGTTGTAATATCATAAAACAATGTTTAAGGAAATTGTTTTATTACCGGTTTTCCGGGATTTGAAAACTGTTATTACAGAAATCTAATGTTTTTCAGACACTGTTATACTTATTTTAAAGCAAAAATAATAGTATTCTATTATGCCATTAAATAACAATTATTCGTTTTAGGAAACTGTAATACTTTCGTTTTAATATGAGAAATCGTTTTTGGAAACTGTTATACAACGATTTGAAGCATTATTATTATATCGGAATCAATGTTTTTAAGATAAAAAAGTTAAAAAAATGTAGATAAAGTTATCATAATAAACCATTTTAATAAACTGTTAAACCATTGTCTTAGAATGATAAAAAAGTAAACATTAATTTAGTTAAATTTTAATTTTTTTTTTCACATAAATTTGTCTCTAATGTGGCAAATTGTTTTTGTCTTTAATGTTAAACGAGTTGAAAGAAAGATTTTAGAATGAAAGATTTTAAGAAACTGTAGTACTTAGATTTTAATACGGCAAATCGTTTTTGAAAACTGCTATACAACGGTTAATCGTTTTAAAATACTGTTATATTTGAATCAATCGTTATCATACTCTGCTGTACTTTTTTTCTACTATAATAAATAATGAGGACACTTGAGACCAAAAATTTTAACATAAATTTAGCACAATTTTTACTTAAATTAAGTAAAGACATCTTAAACTCAATAAATTTAAATAAACATATTTTGAGTTCATGATTTAGTCTTATATTGAGTATATGTTTCTTTTTTTCAATTCTAGTTTATAATAAACTAAAAACTTAGGAAATTTAAAATAATTATATCGCAAATAAAATTTTCATTAATTTGAAAGCAAGTTTCTTTTTTATGGAAAATTAAAATAAATTAGGAAAATTTTAACTAAATTAGAGCGAAACATGATTTAAGTAAAATTAGACTTTATTTATAGCAGGTGTGAACATAGTTTTAGTTTATACGTTGGTTTTTAGTGTGTTTTTTTTGTAGACCAAAATTTGAACGATATTTTTCTCTTTATTGCCTTAGTGCTATTATTGACCGACGATTAAATTGTGGCTTCCATAACCATTACAAAAAAATGAATATTTCGGAACTTTCTTGAACAATAGTATTTTAAAGAGCTATGTTTAAAATGTAAGTAGCTTTAAGAACCTATAATTAAAATAGGATGCAAATTCATAAATGTTAATTAATATTTATTAAATTTTCTCTTTTCAACGAATATTAAAGTAACTTTGATTTTTGTTTTTTGGAAGAAATATTCTTAGCATATATATGATGTTTATTTCAAAGTAATGGTTAGCATCTGTTACATAGATGGTCCCGGGTTCGATTCCCGGTAACGGCAATATCAATTTAGAAAAATAATATGTATGCGTTTTCTGTCCCTGATATGCATCGCATCTATCACCGTCGGTGTTTCCATAGCACTTAACCAAACTGAAGTAAAAAATGAATCAGGGCTATGAACCAAAAGGTTCAATAAGTTCGCCAACTTCCCATCAGGTGGCCAGCAACAATTGTTCTAAGACTTATAATCTCGCGCGATTACAGTGTCCATTATCCCCTTTCCAAAGAAAGCAACACATTAATAAATAGTAAAAATTTAATGAAAGTTGCTTCTCTTTTAAAAAAAAAAAATATTTAAGTAACTTAGTTCTAGCGTATTTACTTGCTGACATTTTAAATAATATCGGGAAAGTGTCATTTCGTTATAACTGTTGCAATTTTCATTAGTTTGGTATGGGTTAAAAACTTGAAAAAGGGTTTACTGATTTTTTGTTTTTAAAACTTTTTTCCAACTTCTAAACAAAGTGTCTCACTTCCTATTACATTATTTTAAATTTTTTTTTATTTTCTTAATTTAATATGTTCATTTCATGCCACCAAAAATTAAAAGAACTCGTAATGCCTTAAGTCTTTTTGCGTAGATTTTGTTTTTTCATTACATTTTTTCTCGCCTTTTTGTCACGCTTACTTAAACCCTTAGTTAAAATTTTGATGAGTCAAAAGTTTTTTTTAATGTTTGTCACTTGTGCACAAAAAATAATGTTTTCTTACTTTTGCTACACTGTCTCTGCTGATGTTTGTCCTTAATTGAAATGTTTGATCTTTAAAAGGCTTTGAGGCTTTTTTTTAATGGTAGAAGAAAAAAAAAATGAATAAGAAAAAATTGCGTGTATTTTGTGGTTTGTGGGAAAATGAAATGGTAAAAGGAAACAAGTTAAATTAAGAGAGATATTCTTCAAAGATTTTAAGTAATAATTTGAAATTTTAAAGGAATTTCAATGGTAACTTAATGTCATAACCACAATTATTTTTGTAGAGTAAATAAATGATTTTATGTTGAGACTATTTATAGAAAAATTGTTTGTGACATTGATTTCAAACCTTACCTGTTTATTTAACTTTTTTCGGAAATCGGTTTTTATTTTTATGTCCCACATGACTTTATTTTATTAATTAATAATCATATAATTACAAATTATATACTATTACTCTAACCGAGTTATAGCGAAAACAGACCAGTGCCTCTGGTGGGAATCAAACCAACGACCCCCCTCACTGATAAGCCAGCACGCTACCAACTAACCAACCGGGGTGCACTGACTTTAATATCTCCTTAAAGTTCTATAAGAGTTTTATGAAGAGTTTCCCGCATTTGGAACGTTAAAAGGATTAAATATAAGTTTCTTTAAAATGCACTAGCAATTCGAAATTTTTCGTACTTAAAGACCCACAATTGGATCAGGAAATTTCAAATTGAAATCGCTACTTTCCCGAACTTAAGTTTCTTTAAAGACCCAAGACAAAACCGATGAATGAATAGGGAGTTTCTTGGTCATTAGTTCTTTAAAGATCCACGACTAAATTGGAACTTTATAAGATATAAGTACATTTAAAGAATCGGGACTAAATCGTTTTAAAGGCCCATGATTAAACTATAACCTCATTGGACTTAAGTAAAGATCAGGCTTGAATCGTGACTTCAGTACAATTGAGTAGCTTTTAAGACCAACAATTAAATTTTGACTTTTTCGGACATCAATACCTTTAAAGATCCACGATTGAATAGTGACCACTTCATTAGGAGGAAAGGCAAGAGAAAGCTTGGCTTCTGAGTATTTTCGCGAGTATACTTTACTTATTTTCAACTTTATCAAACCTTCTCAAATAGATTTTTAAAGAGCTGGACAATCGATAGTAGATCCGCAATTGTGGTAGTAGATCCGCATTCTTTTAAGTTGTGATTTTTTTTCATTTCGGATGAGAGCAGAGACTAAGGGTGAAAAGAATAGGACACTTTGCCACTGAGTATTCTTGCCTTCAGGTGGGTGGTGTTATTCAACCTTACCAAACCTTATCAGTCTTTGGTACTTTTAGATAAAGAGAGTTTGTTGCAGTAAAGTATCTTAAGTAAACCATGACTTTTATCATTTAGATACCTACGAGTTTTTCAAGTATTGACATTTTTAGAAACCGACGAAATTCGTAGATTTTGTTTTTTTTTTTTTTGAGACACTGACAAATTCCATTGATTGTATAATAGTTTTTAATAGTTTTTAATAGTTTACAAAATTGAAAAGTTTGAAAAATGTTGATACTTTTAAGCCTACGAGTTTTCTAATCTTGATATTTTTATGAATTAAAAAAAATATCTTACTTTTGTATAGTTCTTGATTATGGAAGCTAATTTGATTAAAACTACATTCATACATAATACCAAAATACATATTTTCAAGTTTATGACTTTCAAATTCCATTAAAATTTTAAATCGAAAACTTGAAATAAACGAAAAATACGTTGTTTGGGGTTTAATATGAACGTAGTATAAGATATATTAGCCGACCTATTTAAGTTCTTCATGTTCCATATTCCAGAAGTACATATTACAATCAGAATTTCTTCCTTGATTCCTTGTAACTTTTCCAAATCAAAAAGTTTACTTCATCTTCTTCTTCTAAAGTAAATTAAAATTTGTATTTTCTGTTTGCAAAGAAGATTTAAAAGTTTCCATTATTTACTTAAAACAATTTCTTTAAGATTTTTATTTTTCCCCAAACCCAACAACAATCCCGTATGTAAATTCATCACATATTACATAGACAATATACAAGAAAGTTTTCCCTTTCAAGTACCATCGCCACCACCGCCACATGCACAGTGAAAAAATCAAAAACTCAAACCTCAGCGCCATTTTGATTTCTTAAAAAAAAGGATTTTTCATACACAACTTTTTCTTTACAACTTGCGCAAAGTCAGCAAAAAGAAAATAAGCTATTGAAATGTGTAACAAACAACCCTCTTTTGGGTGAAACTTAAACAAAAAGGCAAATTGTTTGGGTTAAATTGGAAATCTATTGAAGTGGATAATTGTGATAATCTGCTTTTTAACAACATAAATAAATAAATAAAAAAATTTGCAAAAAATACGTTAATTTGAAAATAATGATGAGTAAATGAGAAATTAACATATGTTGGTGAAATGAGGAAGGGATATTGAAGAAAATTATATTTCAAAGGAAAGTGAAGGAGTTACACATCAAAGTATATTTCTTCTGGATACGGATTGTTAAAATTTACAGATTTTTTTTTAAATGTATAATCAAATTGGCTTTCATTTTTGTTAGAATAATTTATTTATTACATTTAGTTTCCCTTATGATCCCCATGTTTCCCTATGTTGGGCGCCAAATAATTGTTTAATTAGTGATCTTCCAGACAAATAAGTTTTCAAAATGTATGAATTTCTAATTACAAATTGAAAACACAGTTTAAACTTGTCTTATTAGACCTTAAAGTTGGGTGCCATAATATTAGTTAACATAAGCTAATGGACTTCCTTTTTTAACGATATTTTTCTTCTTTTGTATTAATTTTTAGCCGTACAACATGAAAGAGGTCCTCGAAAACCCAAATTACATCCACAATTACATCACCAACACCCAGGACATCATCATCCACATCATCATCATCATATGAATGGTTTAGCGGGTCATTCCCATAATCCTTATCACGCACATGCAGCCCACTTGCCTGTATCGTTGGTAACAAATGTTTCGGCTTCTTTTAACTACACTTCTCATATTTCTACACATCATCCGGGGGCTGGATTTCATGGTCCTCCACATCCTACAGCCTTTCATCATCCAGGGCATGGTCCAAATTCAACAGCTGGTGGACAACATGTAGTTGGTCCCTCTCATTTGCCTTTTCCTCCCCATCTACTGCCACAAATGCATCATAATCTTATAGCAGAGGCAACAGGTAAATTACCGGGCTTAGCAGCTTCATCTAGTACTTCAAATGTGTTACCGACATCAGCGAATGCTACAAATTTGACATCTTTAAATCATCATTCTGCAAATAATGCAGTACCTACTTATGATTTAACAAATAGTAGAGGTGAAGGTTCTTCCGCTGGCAGTGCTGGAGCCGCTAGTACTACCAGTTTGGAATTCTATGCCAAAGCAATGGCACAAAATTATTCTTCTCCTTCGCCCACAGCCTCAATACAATCAATTTCATCGGTGGGAGGACGTTCTTCATTGGGTAGTGAATCGCCTAGAGTTAATGTAGAAACTGAAACGCCTTCAGCTACACCACCTCCCTTATCACCCTCCAACTCGCCCATACCCCAAGAAGAACCCTTATCTCCTACAGATAGTCAAAATACCACAAGTTCTCAATCACATATAACACTCAATAGCCCCATTACAATGACCCATCATCAGCACCAACACCTCAACAACAATTCATCATATAACAATCGTAACTTTAATCAACCCAATATTTCACCCACTTCTTCCCCCATACGTTTAACAAACTCTCCAATACATCTCACAGCTTTTAAGCAAATACAAAAACGTTCAACGACACCGACTACAACAAATTCAATAGTATCCTTAACAACAAACCCTCATAGTGGTTTAATAGCTCAAGGACCTCAACATCATACTACTCTTACAAATTTAGCTCCAGCTAACAACAATCCCTCTTTGCCACCTCCACCGCCATCATCCTCTACCACCTCGACTTCCTCATCATCAGCAACTTCACATATACAGCAACAACAACATGCAGCTGCTGCTTTATATGCAGCTCGTCAAATGGTTTTATTGAATTGCTACTAAGTCCTGATAAATGTCAGGAAATCATTCAATATCATCAAGTACATAATTCGATATTATTTCCACCTTTACCACAACAATTAATTGGCTTGGATTCTCGTTTACTGTCATGGGAAATGTTGCAAGAGACTACAGCACGTTTATTATTTATGGCTGTGCGTTGGGTGAAGTGTTTAATGCCATTTCAAACTCTGTCAAGGAGTGATCAAATATTATTATTACAGGTAAGTTTTAATGGATTTTAAAGGGATGTCTAGTATTAAAAAGTACTTTATAGAAAAACTATCAAAATGGATCATATATGACAATATATTATCATATATATTCTTGTATTTAATCATATATGGGTACAGCTTATCATAAAGGTCCATATATGACCAAAAATTAACTCATTTTGACTTGGGGATAAAAAAAATACTATTAGGCTGAATTAAAAACGTTGTTTAGTAATTTATAAACCATTTTCCGTTTTATCTTATCCTTTCAGGAATCCTGGAAAGAATTATTCATTCTCAACTTAGCTCAATGGATTACGCCCTTAGATCTAACACCAATATTCGAATCGCCCATGATTAAAGAACGTTTACCACTAGATGATATAACCGATAATGAAATTAAGACAATACAAGATGTTCTATTGAGATTTCGTCAAATTGCACCCGATGGCAGTGAAGTGGGTTGTTTAAAGGCTATAGCTCTATTTACTCCCGAGGTAACTGGTCTATGTGATATACAACCAGTTGAAATGTTACAAGATCAAGCTCAATGTATATTAACTGATCATATTAGGCTAAGATATCCAAGACAAGCTACCAGATTTGGTAGATTACTTCTACTCTTGCCTTCTATAAGGACAATAAGGACATGCACTATAGAAAGTTTATTCTTTAAGGAGACTATAGGTAATGTACCTATAGCTAGACTTTTAAGGGATATGTATACTATGGAACCCACTGCGGCAACACAAGCTGTGGGAAGTGGTGGTGTAGGGGTTTCAATTGGACAACAGCAGGAGAAATAAAATTAAGAGTTATTAAAAAGGGTTTAAATAATTCTAATTAAAACGAAATGGAACTATTATAATAATATTAAAATTATTTGGTTTTAAAAGGTTTGAATCCAAAATTTCTAATTTAATATTGTATTCGGAATTAAGAAATTTCTAAAAAGGTAAAAAGAGTTCAAATTGGAGCTCAACAATGGGTTCTAAAGCACAACTTCTAAATGAAAAGAAAATTTAAATTTTCTAAATGGAATTGAAACTTTCCATTAGAGTTTTCTAATAGAAATTGAAAAACTTCAGAAAAGAAAAAGAAGTGTTCAAAAAGGCGCTCTACGTGGGGCCCAAAAATACAACATTCTAAATAAAAAATGTTAATATTTATATATTTTTTTAGTTTAGCGTTACGAAAATTTTTAGTTAGTTCAATTTTTTAATTTAATTTAAAAAAAAAAACTTAAAGTAATTCAAAAATATAAAAAAATTCATTTATAATTGATATTTTACATTTGTAATTAAATAAATTATTGACCCTTTGACGGCCAATTTATGATATGTATACCCCCAGGTAGAAATTTGGGATGGTACAAAAAACGAAGAGTTTTCAAAACGTTTGTTTTTGATGGTACTAAAATAAAAGCGTTTCCAAAGCGATAATTGCAAATAATACGAAAAAAAGCATTTAAAAAACATTATTTTGGATTGCTATTCGAACGTTCGGACAAAGTATTTTAGGAATACTTTTTATACAAAACTTACAAATATTTGTGAAATAAAAACACTGTAAAAACATTGGTTCAAAGCGTTTTTCCAACGTTTGTAAAAAGTACTTAAGAAGTTCTTATCGTACAAAATTTACAACGGTTTATTAAATAAAACCAATGTAAAACCATTGACTTAAAGCGTTTTTCTAACATTTGCCAATAGTACTTTAGAAATACTTTTTTTTTGCGATTGCAGCTGTTCTCTCTGTTATAATGTCAAACAAGTTGCAACAACAGTTTAGTGGATGCGGAAAGCCAAATAAGGGTGTAGGCAAAGAAAATTTCAGTTCAACCCAAGTATATGAAGAATTAAAGGGTAATAAGTACATAACTTGTGAAAAAAAGTATTTTTTTACAACATTTATTTTCTACAGATTTTTTTATTACATCAGTTTGAAACTGAAACACCATCCAAAATTTTGACACAGACAAGCCGCTGGTTGGCGACTGCTAAAATCAAATTTTTCTTTCGAGCGTTTTGACAATGTTCAAAATTACAACCCTCAAAGCGGTTATCATTTGGGTCGTTTTCATAACGCTTAATAACTATAAGCCAAAATGTTCTGCAAATACTTATTTAACGATTGAAAAAGCATTTCAAAAATTTTGTTTTGCAATGTTTTGAGAACGTTATAAATACCATCCTCAGACCGTAAATTTGGGTTATCATTTTGCACATTCTCAAAACGCTTTAAATTTGTAATTTGGTATGTTCTGAAAACGCTTGTACCATCATGAAAAATGCTTTTAAAACGTTTTAAAGATTGTATTTTTCTACCTGGGCCATTTTTAGTTTTTGTTTTAGTAGCGAAACTTTTCAACAGCTGTTTGCAATGCTATATGTTTTGACTTAAAACTGTGGGACCCAAATTAAAAAAAAAATTATTTTTTAATAACAAATTTTATTAGATATTTTTCCGAACTCATATGGGAACAAAGTTTGGGCATATAGGGACAAACTTTTAGTAGGACATAGTCCGATCATTCAAATTTTCAGATGCATCGAGATATTTGGAATTGACCACTCACATACTGACTGACTCAACATCGCTCAGCCTATAGCGCTGGAGCTAGGAACTTGAAACTCGGCATGGGGGTTCCTCCTCCGGCGTAGGCGTCTGATAGGGCGGGATTTTATATATTCTTAAGGTAAGGGGCAAAAACTGTAAAATTCCAATACCGCTAAGGTTTGTGGTACGTGGGATGCTAATTACTTAAGACATCAGCTTAGACTATATTTTTTTGGAAATTCGTTCGGAGAGCGGCATGAAGTGGAAAATTCTCCCCCGCCGTGGCCTGGACAAACCGCTAAGGTGAAGTTTGATATGAGGTTTCTTAATCCAGCGTAGGCAACCGATAAGACATTCGGAGAGGGACATGAAGGGAAAAGACGCCCCCTTGACGGTATGGCCAGACAGCTAAAATGATGAATAGAAAATATGGTACATGGGCTCATAATTCCGCTTCGACGGAATTTTTGAAAATTCCTACATGACGGGGCATGAAAGGGAAAAGTCGCACCCTTTGCGACCTGGCCAAACCACTAAATCGATGAAATGGAATTTTATATGTGGGTTCCTTATCTCACAAATACACCTGATTATACGCAATTTTTGGAAATTATTATGGGGAAAAGCAAAAGTGGAAAATCTTCCCCCAACAAGACGCGTTTTTATCATAATATTTTATGTCAGGATTTTTAAATAAACCCACCATTTTTATTTTAATAAAATTTATAATTTATTTAAATTTTGTAAAAAACCTTAAAAATTATTAAGGAAAATAATTTTGGCTTGGCCAGAAAAATTAAATTTAAAATATGTGCATGTTTAATTTAGGTAGGTTATTTTAGGTAGCAAAATTGTCCCCCTTTTTGGGTCCTAAACCTCTGTATTTCAAAACTTAGAAGTAGAAGTTCACTAGAGAGGTGTAGTTTTAAAGCTCCAATAAAAACGGGGGTTTAAAAGGGGAAAATTTTCCCCCTTAGCTCAAACTGGAGCTGGGAACTCTAAATTGGAATAAGTGTATCCGCTAAAATTGGTATTTTAAAAATTGTTATGGGGAAGGACAAAAAGGCGAAGTCTCCCATGTCAGCTTTAATCCAAGGATTGCTTAAATTCGAATACACTGATTGTAACAAATTTTGGCGAGATGGATTGTAACAAATTTGGCGAAAGATATAAAAATTATAAACTAGTTAACACGACACTTATGCCGAGTTTTTAGGATTTATATTATCTTTAATCTAAGTTTACAGTAGTTTGTAACTGGAATAATGCTATTGGAATTAAGTTTATTTCGCTTTATTTCAGTAAAGACCGAAATTCTGAACTAGAAAAAGTTGTTCCGGCAAATGCTTGGTAATAAAATTGGAAATGGTAGACAAAATTTGTTGTCGGTTTAGCTAAACAAAGTTTAACTGACATCCAAAAAACTAGGCCATAATGTTAAATTTGCCTTAAAAAATACTGCTTTACAATTTGCAATAAGTGAATTGACATTTTCAAAATTGAAACGTATAAAGTCTGATCCTCTACAAGGGAATTTTTATAGACAAAAAATTTAAAAAATATTGCAAAAAGTTAGAAAATGGCATTTTATGGCAAGGTGGCGCAAAAATGGCATTTTGGGAAAATAATTGAAAAAAAGGCTAATACTGTAGTTTGTGACAAATGCCAGAAACAACTTGCCCTAATTATTATATGGGTAATTTTCAAAATCCTTTCATTTTATGAAAAAAAAAAAAATCAAATTTTTTTTGATGGCACATTAATGACACTTTGTGCACTTGAAGCAGTAGGCATAATAAACTTAAAACCGCTCGCGTGCATCAATTTGGACAAGGGCCGCGAAAGTTATAGCGGTTTAAAGATGCAAATTAAAAAAAATTTTCAAAATTACAATTGCTTGTAAATTTCAAAAGTTGTTGGCGGTATGTATTGAAATCATTACCATCTTTAAAACTGCGTTTAAATTTTTGATTTATCTCTTCAGCGTAAAGAGATATAGGGATCCAAAGTTTTTTTTGATGCCTAAATTACACTATTTTTAAAAATAACATAGTAAATTATAATTGAAAAAAATTTCAAAAATATGCGTCACATTTTGCCAACAATGCTAAAGTTTTCGCAGTTTTTTTTAAGGTAATATCTTAATTGGTTTAGAAAATATAGGGGTTTGAATATAATATTTTTATAATTTTTATAAACAATTTTAGTATGAAAGAGATAAAATTATTTTTTTTTTGTGACAGCACATCAATGATGTTTTGTACAATTGAAATACTAAACATAAGAATTTTAAATCCGTTAGCGTGGATCAATTTGAGCAAGGGCCGCGAAAGTTATAGCGGTTTTAAAATTTTTTGGGGTCATTTTTAAACGAGAATTTTAATTATTTTCAAGAATGTGGTATGCTGGAATGGAACAAGCTGGAAAAAAAATAAAGTATACCTTTAAATTTTTTTTTTTTATATTTATTTTTTAAATTTATTTTGGATTAAAATTTATAAAAAAAAATTTATAAAGATTTTAGTATAAACTAGCATAAATTAAATTATTTATATTATTAAAGTTTAAGCGACTATAACAATACATAATTACAAAAAAACGAGTAGGTATTTATTTATTTTTGTTTGTTTTCTTTTCTTTTCCAACAACTGAATATTTGTTTGGAGTTAAGCCATAATGAATACAAGGTGGATTTTTAGTGCACTGTGGACAACTTAAGTAATTAAGATACAGCGATCCTTTCTCTTTGTTTGTCCAAATAATCTGGTGGACTTTCTTTGTATTTGGAGCTTGTTGAGAATTTTTTATAAGCAGCTTATCGATGTTTTGCATGTCGTTTTCATTAATTACAGACATATTTATTTTTGAGCTATTAGCAGAAATAATATTAACCATATCTTGAGCAGATGTTACGTCTTTTCCAAAAGACACTGCTCTATCACAAGACCCTTCACGGAACCACCAACGCCATCAGCAACACTTTTACCATGGCCAGATGTTGTGAAATTCCACGAAGCAAAATTTAACTTAAGAAGCTGACAATGATATTCAAAAAGGAAGAAATTGTTTTTGTTTTTGTATTGAGTCGATGGGCCATCACTTTGAAAATGAAGAGTCTTTAAATGTGGAACATGTCTTTTAAGAAGTTTTAAAATAGGACCCAAATGGGCCCATATAGCAGCAGCGTCATGACGCAAACATTCTGACGCTGTGCAAAATGAAATACATTTTATTGTGTTCGATATTTTGTCTTTATAAAAAAAAGCTCCCGTATGAAGAGAAACTTGTTTTTTGGAAGCTCCAAAATGAGCACTTTGAATTTCAGTTGCGCATTTGCAATAGTAGTTTTCTGAAAAATCTATAACTAATAATGCTTCATTGCAATCCAAATTAATTTAATGTTATCAATAGACTTATATTGATGGCCAGTATCATATACGTGTTTTAAATAAACTGCAGTTCTCGAGTTCAACTCCTCAACCAATTCTTTTACGTTACATTCGATTATATGCTTAGATGTAATTTTTACGTGGTAGTTTACATTTTTTGCTCCAATTCTATCTACCGTTTTTTGGCTCCATTGATAATAAAAGGTTGACATAGAATAATTATCTGGCAAAGGTATACGTTTATCCTTACAAATCTGACAATCACCGTACATACAATCTTTTGAGCTTGAATTACAAGTTACGGAATTTGTAAAGGCAGTTGTGCTAGCTGAACTAAAAATCTTTAATCTAGATAGTTTCTGTATCATGAAATTAAAATTAGCGTGTTGTTTGCATAAGCAAGTGTCGCGTGCTGTCATTTTTTTAGAAATAATATAAAATGGTTTAAATCTGAAAAATGTTGTTAATGAAATTTTCGACCTAGTTTCACTACGAAACTTTTTGTATAAATTTGTAACTGTATCTTGCAAATACCTCTTACGCATGGTCTTTCCAAATTTTTTAATAAAGTCACGTTTTCCCGGGGCAAGTGAAGAATTTTCATCCTTTTCCAGAAACTCTTTTATTACATTTTTAATTGTTTTTGGTTTGTTTGATCTACTTACTTTTAGATTAGTACTGTTTAAGTGCTTCTTTTGCAAATATGGACTGACTAAATTTGATACACGTTGTGAGAGTTTATGCTTTTTTATGATTCTTCCAGACACAACTTTAGAAAATATAGCTTTTTCTTTCTGCTGGCCAACTTTCTTAAGATTTTCCGTTAATTGACTTTCCAATACTTCGCAAAACATAAGCCGTTTGCGGACTGCCTCATGGCCTTGTCGCATTGTGTTTTTTACTTTTTTTTCTGGAGTTGTTTCCTCTGCTTTTATCGCTCTGTAATATTTTTGCTTCCAAAACCGAACTTCCTTTTTCTTTTCTTCCATGGCCACTTCAAGGTTTTTAACTTTTCTACGTAAAGCTTGTTCTCTTTTTCGAGCGGATTTAAGTTGTTTTTCCATTGACATAAACGAATTCAAATCCTTTTCCTTACAGTCATCACTAATATTTAATATACAAGTATTACATTCTAAAGTTTGTTGATCATCCTCTTCGTTATTGGAGTCATCAAAATCGATAGTGTTACTTATTTCTGGCTGTTCCTTTTCATTTTCAATGTTATTTCTGACATCAGTACCGCTGTGCTCATCCAAAAGGCTTTCATGAAGTTGGCTTTCTTCGCATTCAAAATCACTAGCTCCTAATACTTTTTTGATTAAAAGTTCCTCAACATTTTCATTTGTAACATCTACAAATTGATGTTTTTGTTGCAGTCTTTTCAATTTTGTTGGTTTATCCCGAACTATCACTTTGTCTGACTTAACACGTTTACTTTTACGTAAATTTCGTTTAATTTCATTTTTTTTCTTTTGACGTTCGGATGCAATTTTTCGCTTTTCCCGCAGTTTTATAGCTTTATTAGATACCATATTCCTGATTAAAAGTTGAAACGTTTATAAACTTTTTAAAATTATTTAGTGAACTGTCAAAAATGATTTCTTTAAACAAAGAACAAGGGTTACATGTCATAATGTTTTCTATGCACAGGTGATTAAAATTTGAGTCTATTTACCATAATTAATAATTCCGTTTAAAATTGAAAAAAAAAAAAACAAATTAAGTAATGTAAATGGATCCAAAAATTGTTTAATGGCTTGATTATATAATGTTTATAAAAATAACAAAGTACATACAAATTCGATAAAATTTTAAAAATATCCATCACATTTTGAGAACAATACAGAATATTTTTAATTTTTTCTATTGCTTTAGAAATAATGGTGGTTTAATATCATATTGTAAATATTTTGTATGAAAATATTTAATACTTGTGATGAAAAAGTTACATTGTTTTAACGGCACATCAATGAAGCGTTGTACACGTGATATACTCAACATAAGAAACTGAAATCTGTTCACGTGCATCATTTTAATCAAGGGCCGCAAAAGTTATAGCAGTTTAAAATTTTTTATGAGTAATTTTTAAACTAGAATTAGAATCATTTCCACGAAGTGGTATCGTTTTATGACTTAATTCGCTAAAAACCAAATGCAAAACTTCGTTTTAATCTTTAAGTGGATTTATTAACTGGTCAACTTAGTGTTCCATGTCCTTTTGAAATATTATTTTTTTTTTTAAGAAAATCGCGATTTTCGCGAAATCTATAGCAGATAAACAATTTTTGATGGCATAACTAAAATAAGCACGACCAAATTGATAGAATGTGACATAAAGAACACTTATTTGTTTTACTAATTATTTATTCTATTAAGTGATGCTGAATAAGATCAATAAAATATTGAAAGATCCATATACGCCTTATTCCTCAAAATTTTTTTGCGGCCTCTTGGTTGTTGGTAACACTATTAAAGCTATTAAGATTTCTCTATTTACTTCAGCATTGTCATCAACGGTTTGAGTGTGCCCAGGCAAAAACTCTTAAATTAACATTATCGCGTAATTCACTTACGATGACATTTGATCAAAATTTTTGCACACTAATTGTTTAATAGTTATCGACACAAATATTTATGGATAAAAACGGTAACGTTAATGCTTTATTCCGCTAAAAACAAATTAATTAAAAAATCAGTTTTTGCACAATTTATGGAAAAATGCGAAAAAACACAAAACTGCAACATTTCAGAGCGGCCTTTTGCACATATGTGTAAAATGGTATAATATTACGATCACACCATATTCGGACCATCTGACACTAAAACTATGAATGTGCCTCGCGAAAATAACAGTTTTTTAAAAAAATCACGTTTTTTTTTTCATGTTTGTGGAACCCTAACTCTGGTTGTGTTAATGGCACATTATCGCGACATGCACCAAACTTTAGTTGTCTTTTATAAACACTTTCTTAACATACGATACGTAAAGGGCCGCGCATTTGCTGGCCAATCATTTCAAAAAAAGTAAATATCGAAAAAATTTTACCACCATATAACTTTTTACATATTGGTGGCACACCTTCCTTACATATAGTGTAAATTACTTCAAGTGTAGTGAGTTTATATTCCATGATTTAGACTTCTACGTCATAAGCTGCAAATAATATACCCTTTAGACTGACAAATTTTGACGCTGACTCAAACGATTTTTTAAGAAATTTTAACTTTGAGCGTACATAACTACGAGCCTGTTGCCTCAAATGTTCTGAAAATTTGCCAAAAGAATGTTTTTTTAATCGTTAACAAAAACCCGTAAACCGCTATGCTCTAAGTTAAAAAATACAAAAGTTATTGCAAAATTAAGTCAGTTTCATCAATATGAAAAAATTTTGAAAATTACCCATATATAAACGTTTAAGTTAGTTAATTGTTCTTTATTTCCAAATTCATTTTAAATTACAAAATTGTTTAAGAACATAATTTAAATTAGAACATACGACTATGACTTAATGTCGTCAGTCGGAAAAAGAAATTATAAGCTTAGTTCTAGATAGTGTTTCATGTTACATATTTAGTAATTGAATTCAAAAATTAGATCTTTTCTATAACCTATCGCATCTATAATATAACGAGATATTTCATTGAAGTACTGTTTAGCATTGTTTAAAATATTGATTATTTCAGCTTCTGTCAACGTAGTTTTTTTAAAGTGTTTATATCTTAAGTGTCGAAGTATGGGGCATTTCCCTATAAAATGAATAATATTTTCAACTTCGTTTAGATTACATAGGGAACAGGTAAGAGGTCTTTGTTGTGTAAATCTTGTTCCATTTAGTTCGATTAAGTCTGATCTCGCTTTAAAAATAAAGCTTATAGCATTAATATTACGATTTATTTCAAAATAAGTCTGTTCCTCTTTAAAATTGAGCTTTGAGTACAAACGATTTGTTGCAGCTGCCTTCGCTAAATTGAGTTCCATTTCATAGCTCTTTAAACCAGTTAAAACATCCATTCTAACACATTCCCAATGTTCACTAGTTGTGCATTCCGAAATTCTTAGTGTATTGAGATTTCTAGATAATGTTTCCATTTAGGTTTACCAATAAGATTCATTTTCAATAACAAGTTTTGTAAGCTGATTTTGCAGATGATTAACATCATACTCAAATAACGTTTAAATAATGTAACGAATGTGCAAATCAAGTGTATAAATGTGATTCTTTTCAATTCCAGTTTCAAGCATAAGAATATATGTCGGTGTAAAAGAAGGCAGTTTTAAAATCTTTTTTAAAAAATATCGTTGAAGTTTATCGACTTCATCGAATAAATAATACCCCCACATTTGGGCACCGTACGATTGAACAGCACGGCATACAGATTTAAAAGGGTTCCATTTAGCACTTAAACCAATTTCTCTCTTCATTAAAAAATCTTTCCATGTTACGTTTATACTGTTTTTTACAGATACGTTTCTTTTTTCTATATATTTTTTAAACGACATTTTTGGTGTTAATGTTACGCCTATGTAAGTATATTCATTAACGACTTTTATGGGTTCTCTATTAAATTGCCAATTTTCGTTTTTAGAGATTCTTCCGCCCTTTTTAAACTAATGTAATTTTTGACTGAAACAAGATATTGAACTAATTTTTTTTTTATTCAATCATGAATTTTATTGGCTAAATAACCGTTATTTTAAAACGAAAATTGGTCCCAATTTTCTCCCGATATTCGGAAAACTTTGGACCTGAGTCGGACAAAATTTGGAATTTCACATTTTCAAATCGAAATATCTCGGAAACTATTGGAGGTAACCCACACATTAAAGCATGTTTTTTGTTCATCTTTACAAGAAGATTACTAATATGTTAATTTTTTGAAATCGGATGAGAAACAAAAAAATGAAAAAAATACCCAACTTTGGGCAGCCATTTTGCCGCCCCCAAAGGGTCTGGAAGGTTCAAAATCAAACCTTAAACTCCATTTTATGTCTTTTATGCATGTTCCAAATTTCATTGCAATCGGACCACAAGTTAACAAATGGCCGAATTATTTCCACAAATTTTGTGATTTATCCCACTGTGCACTGTCATGTGACAAAATTGAAGAATTCTTCATAAGGGACCTCATTGAAAGTTGTTTTAAAGTAATTTTTCTTGTTAAATAATTAAAAATAATTCAATTATAAAAAATATAAAAACAATGAGAACAAGGTGGTCTCTTAAATGCTCTTCTCCTGTCCAAACAAGGAGTCGGGCCCATTTTTTTATTGCTGATTCTTAAAGCAAAAATTATGAGGAATCCAAAAAAAATAAAATTAGCCGGAAAATTTAGGAGCTTCTGTGGAAAATCGGAAAATTTAATTTTCATGGGAAAATTTAATTTTCATGGGAAAAAAGGTAAATTTCTGAGAAAAATTAAGAAAATTTTATTTTTCAATTTAATACCTTTCCAACGAGCTATCACTCGTTGCGATCGCTTTAGTAGTTTTTTTTAAACAACTTTCAATGAGGTCCCTTATGATGAATTCTTCAATTTTGTCACATGACAGTGGTGCACACCACCACTAAACCAGTCACTATAAAAAAAAAAAAAAATATGTAGGTACATTATTTTTTACTGGGCAATCGATTGAGACTATTTATTTTAAAATCGGAGAGGGGTCGTCCAAAAATTTGCCAATTTTGATCGTTTCATATGGAATTGCTCCATATTGAAAACAGAGTTGGAGATAACAAACAGCCTTGTTTCACTCCAGAGCTGGTTTCAAACTCTTCTGACAGGTTTTCTCCATTCCAGACTTTAAATTTAGTTACAATGTAAATGCTTTCGATCATTTTGTTTATTTTTGTTGAAATACCAATGCAGTTATACAATATATACAATATACAATAGTGACTTTCTTGAGCTTTTGTCAAAACGTTTTTACTCGGGAAGATTTATTTTAAACGTCATCTTTTATGCATCATATGATTTAGGGTAAAATTGAAATATCGTTAGAAACATCTTTATAACCTTGTGGCTATTTTTTTACAATCTCTTTATTTTTATTTTATATATTTCCATCAGCAGGCTACATGATTTTGGTTTTTTAGAATTTTATTTTAGCGTATATTTTTATATATAACGTGAGTTATTTAAAAATTTTTTTGTTATATCTCAATTTACTAACTTTTTTTTGGTTTTTTTTTATATATATTTCGCGCTTTATTTGATGGATGATTTGGTTGATATGGTTGCTGATGACGAGTTTAGAAATAATGAAAAAATAACTTTGCTTTAAGCGTTTATTTCTCATGTATTTGAATTTAAATTGAATTTCGAATATGTTTTTTTTTTATGTTGTACTTTTTCCGCTATATATATAAACTTTTATATAAACTTTTATATTTTTTCCTTTTACTTTGTTTGATTGCTTTTTTCTAATAATTAGAATATTTATATAAATATTATTTTTCTAAAAAATTTAAATTAACAGAAATAAAATGAATACAAATGTTGTCTCTATAAATATTACAAAAATATTACAAAAATATAAAAATTAATAAATTGTATAAATATCGCAATAATAAAAATAAAAATAATCCCTTTAATATGTTAACTTTAGTATTGAAATAAGTTAAAAACCGCTGTTAAATTAATTAAGTAGTATTATTAAAATTATACATATAAAAAATGTGCAATAATAATAAAAAAAAAAATAAATTAATTGAAATAAATTATTTAACATTAATGTTTTTTTAATTTTTTAGATATGACAGGATTGAAGTACGAGTATATTTCTTTATTGAAATATGTTCCGATACAAAGGATTTTCTTCGTTTGACAAATTTTAAATACTTATAGGGAGTTTAGAGAACGAAATTAATCTACTTGATTAGTGTATCCAACTGTATTGACTCATTAGAGCATCGTCGGAATGTGGGTTGTGTGACACTTTTCTATCGATATTACCATGGGAGATGCTCATCTGAGATAAGTGAACTTATTCCACGAGCCCGAGTTTAATACTCGCTTATCTAGTACACTGATAGAATTTTGTTCATTGTATTAATGAAATCCTTCATTAATACAATGAATTTTTCATTAAAAAGTCCCCAAAGAAAGTTTCATTGGCTCAATGAAATATTTTTCATTAATCAAATAATAATTGAAAAAAATATTTGTTTCTTGTTTCATATTTATTTTGTGTTAATTTTTTCTTTTTTATTATCTTATATTTATTTTTCCGTTTTTTTTATCTCCCTGAACACGACTTGAACCCGCAACCATCACCATACAAACAGCACCGCCTTACCAATTGACCTAAATTACAAAACCAAATGGATGTGCTTATTTAGACTTTTGTAGAAAAATATTTTTTTTCAATAGTTGAAGCGCCTCCAGTGGAAATTTTATGGCACTTATTGTTTGCTGTACAAAAAATATTTATGTAAAAATGATTGCATATTTTAAGGATCAAACAAATACAGTTAATGAAAATTTCATTCAGTCAATGAATTTTTCATTAATTTAATGAAAATGTTTCATTCAACCAATGAATCCAAGTTAATGAAAGACATTCATTAATAGTATGAAGGAAAATCCTATCAGTGTAGAGCACATTCGTTTGTAGTTGATTGTCCTGTGTTTCGCACAACGCATTACAGAGAAAATTCGTTTTTTAGTCGAACGGTTCGTATGTGGCACAAACTTCCCACAGAAGTCTTCCCTGTTAATTAAAATTTAGAAAAATTTAAATCAAATATCCACAAACACTACTCCCTCTTTCCTCCTTCTCATACCCTATTTTCCTGATCAATACAATGCACAGCATGAGTAGGGGGCATCCCCTGAGTATTGGTTAAATTCAAAAAAAAAAAAAAAAGTTAATCCGTCTTTTTATTCTTCATCTTTTACATATGGGCATTTCCATAGAAAAATTAAAGGATATTTTGTGACTTGTATTAGATAGAATTATAAAATCATAACTTTTAAAAATTAATAATGTTACGATCACCAATTCTATATATTTCAGGCACACTGATTACAGTGGCGTACTTTATTTTCCGATGTATGGTACAGTTTTTCGCGCAAAATTACTTTAAAGTTTGGCGCATGAAAATGCAGGTTTTTGATCTAAATCTGACTGCTTTCTATTGGAATGCAAATAAACCCATTTTATTTTTATTGGAGGTACATATTTGATTCAAAAATCTTATGATTGAAAACGCTATTTAGTGTTTACAAGTTTATACGGTTTAAGCGAATTTTATCGCTAAACTAGCAATTGACGTTCACAAATTTTCATGCAGTAGATAGAGCCTATTACACTAAAAAGTCGATAAAGTAAGCATCATTTTTACTGGAAGAATCCTTGCAGAAAAATTGCTAAAAATTTGCTAAATTTAGAAAAATGTTTGCTGAATTTACTAATTTTTATGCTGATATTAGCAATTATTCTGCAATTATAGTAAAAAAGTTGCTGACTTTACTGACTTTTTTTTGAGTGTAAGAAGAGGTGTTGCAGCTAGAAAACAATAACTTTAATAGGGTTTATTTTTTTTTTTTGCACCAGCGCACAGTGGGGCCAAATGCATGAAAAGTGGCGATTAATTCATAGAAGTCGTAATTTAAAAAAAAAATATTTTTTATTAATGGATATTTATAAATACATAAAAAACCAACATTTAAAAAAAAAACAGAGTGAAAAAACACATTTTTTAACCCTTTATGGGCCATTTTGTGTTCTGTAAAAAATCCTCTTTTTTCACATTTTTTGCTGTATTTTTGGAACGGTGCGCTATAAATTATTCAATTAAATTGCAAATTAAAGCATACTAAATGTACTTTAAGAAAAATAAGTAATATTTTTAAAAATAATAAGGAATAAATATTTTATATGTATTTTTATTAGAAAATTTTTAAATTAAAATCATACCTTTTTTCTCGAAATTTTAAAATTTTGCTCAAAAATGCAACATTTGAAAATCTAATTGTTTTTTTATTGATAAATAACCATAAACACACTATTTAAAAAAATTTAATTAAATTCGGTTATTCTATTTTTTTTTTTTTTTGAAAACAACAATTTTTATTATAATCATTATTACCTTCAATGTTAGTATTTACTTCACATTCAATTTCATAATCATAAATTAATTCGTTACAATAATCTTAATCTTCATCTCCATCTTCATCTCCATCTTCATCTCCATCTTCATCTCCATCTTCATCTCCATCTTCATCTCCATCTTCATCTCCATCTTCATCTCCATCTTCATCATTGCTATTTTGATTGCTGGGAAGTACAAGCAACTCCAATGCAGATTTTGGCATTAGCTCTTTTTTCTTTTTAGAACTATTGTTCATGCTTGTTATAAACGGATCTGAACTTATGAGAAATCTATTAAAGATATCTTCCATTGTTTTTTCTCGACTGCATTTACGGGCAAAATTCTCCCTATAACTTTTAAATCTTTATTTCTGGCTTCCTGAGACTCTTCGGTTAGCTGACCAATTGGCAATGGCGATAATGATATAATTTCAGGCCCATGAATAAAATATTTGTGAAGAGTAGGAGGCATATAGTACCATGGATATTTTTTCACAAATAGCCTGGCAGTGTTATTAGCGAAGTTTGTAAATTTTTCAATGTTGACCTCAATACCACTAGAAACTACAATTAATATTGTGTGCATATTTTTGATCAACTCTAAATCAATATTAGTAATTTCAGCAGATACTTCTGCATTCTTAAAAAAACGTCTTGCAGTATTCCCGTCATTAGAGTTACCAAAACCAGGTTTTGGTTGATCAATGATCAATCCCGTTCTCTTTTTAAATTCGCGTTGAATACGACTTTTATTTTCAGCAATAATTTTTTTTTCTTCGTCACTTCTTGCCTG
This sequence comes from Delia radicum, assembly GCA_021234595.1. Lineage (NCBI taxonomy): Eukaryota > Metazoa > Arthropoda > Insecta > Diptera > Anthomyiidae > Delia > Delia radicum. The sequence continues at coordinate 203,663,307 of CM037854.1, forward strand.
CCATTTTTGAATTGGAAGTTTATATGCCAAGTGAATAAGACATTCAAAAAATCTTATCCAGCCATGTAGGACAGACAAACCGAACTGCATGAAGTCTACGTTGTAATCTCTAGAAATCATTTGTTCAATATTGTTGAACTCCTTGCTGGTAGCGCCACATATGTAGCACTTTTGTGTGGACTTTGTGTCTGTAATCGCGTTACACACTTCACCGTCAATCATAACGAGAATTAGTTTGTGGTTCACTTTTATATTTCTTTCTCCAACTGATATCACTGTATCGATAAGAGCTTTTTTTTCTGTCTCCACTCTTTCTCTTTCTGTTTTAATACTGTTGACCCTTTCTTTCATAAATTCAATTTTTAATGGCCTGCAAAACCTAGTTGAAGACGGTCGAGGATTATGCCAAATGATTTTGTTTTTACAAACTAATTTTAATGGTACAATTGACGTAATAAATACAGAAGAATCAGATGCATTACTGTCATGAAAGGCTTGTTTGTAAGAACTATGCCCTGAACTTCCGTCAAAGCCCCACTTAGTGTATAAAGTAATTTTTTCGATTTCTTCGTTGTCTAACGAATTTAAATCTGCATTTTTAACCGACAAAAGGCGTTCAGTGGTATGATCCAATATTCCTTGTAGGCTAACTTGCGCTGATGTTTCAGAAATTTTCATATGTTCTCCCTTTGGGTAACATTTTTCTTAGCTCTTTGGACCAATTTATATGATGGAAATTTCTCAGGTGCAACCTTTCTAATAACATTATATTGGTGGCGACTTAGCTTCGCTTCTACCAAAACGGACAGAGCTTCATCCGGAGTTAACTGCTGTGGTGGTACCTGTTCCATACTTTTTCGGTATTTTTTGGCTTTTGTTGGAGATGATATTATTTCCTTAACAATTTTCGACTCATCTATTTTTCCAGCAGCTCTCAAGCTCATTTGTGTGGCGTAAGCCAAAACAGGCAAAGAAATTTGATCTCTTATGTCTTTACATTTCTTAACTTTTGTTTTTTCTTTGCACTCTTCAAATGAGAGATCATTGCGACCTCTTTTTTGTTGTGGTTTTGGTGGTGGACTGAATGAGATTGAGGCATCCAGCCAATTCTTATTATTTTTTACAAAAATTTCATTCTTTCTATGACATTTTTGCCACCGAATCTCATAGCTAGATCAAAAATTATGAAACCTTGTCATAAAATCTACCATATCCGAAGGGTCGACACGTTTTATTACTTCCCATCTCAAAAGTTTAAATTTATCCTGAAGTGATTTAGGTTCTGCACTCCTCATAAAATTATGCAACTCATGACGAGGAATGAAAATTGTTTTGGGACATGTTCCTAAAATTAATAAGATTTCTATTCGTTTAAAATTTGCAAAAAGTAATTCCTTTAAACCTGTACCGAATAATTTACACTTTCACAACACTTTAAATATGTAACATCACATCACAAAACATTGACAGCTAAAACAATAAATAAACGTGTCAGTACCGAATCAATAATACCCTACGGATGGATAGAAATTCTTAAAAATGTATTATCATTATATTAGTAGATTGATATCACCAGCTTAAAACAAAATTAAAACTTTACTCGTATGATGCATGTATATGACCAACAGTTATTATGTAGGACTCAAATAAATGACAATAATAAATAGGGATGGGAGCGTGACCTCCTTCAATTTTTCAAAATAGTGCACTTGTGCCATATACAATTTTCTAATAATTTAAAATTAACAAATGTTTAAGTAAAATTCATTGAAATATCATAAAGACATGTAAATAATTTAATTAGTTTTATTCATAGTAAATAAACCCAACATACGCAATCACGTGAGCATGCGTGAATTAAAGTTACTCACGCCCCCTTCTCTAATTAACAACACTTTTTTTAGCTACAATAACAACTACTATAACGAAAATAATGACAAAACAAAGTAAAAACAACTTGTGGATTTTTAGCATCTTGAGTTATTTCACAAAAACAACCATAACTCAAAAGTCGCCAAAAATCGCAAAAAAATATTTTGGGGTTTATTAGTTGAGATCTGATATTATAACACTATATAGACGATTTTACGCAAGCTCACGAACAAAGTTGTTGAAACTCCATATATAAATCAAAAAAAGGCCCATTTTTGGGCTAATTTTATTTTATTAACATTTAATATTTTTAAAACATTTATTTAAACAAAAAAACATGTACTATATAGTAAACTACCTGAAGTTGACGGTTCCATTATAAAAATTTAACTTTTAGAAGTATTAATAGAAAAAATTATCAATTGAAATATCAAAATTTTCACTTTTTTCAATATGCACAAAAAAAATAACAATTATTCAACTTTAAGTGCTCACTTCAACTAAAGCAAACAACTTAAAAGTATAATTTTTGCAATTAGTGATGCAGAATTTTATCCACTTTCACCCGGTACCAAACACGATCATGAATTTTAAAGTTCATATTTTGAATTAATCTCCACTTTTCATTCATTTGGCCCCAATGTGCAGCGTCTTAACGTTAAATTTTACCTGTATCTGTATGACTGTTTTTTAGCGTTGCCAGCTGAAATTGCATCAAAACACAGAATTGCAGAAAATTGGTATTATGAATACAAAGTTGATTAGAGAAAGTAAGCAGAGGAAAGGTTAAATTAACTGTTAATCAAAAAGATTAAAATATAGTTTAATCGACTTGTTTAGTGCTTGATTAAGCAGTTAATCCCATTTTAGTAGATTAACTTTTCTGCGTAAATTCAATAATAAAATATGTTTCTCATTGTAAAATCATTATATTGTTGTCGAAATATGCATCTAAATTAGAAAACTTTTTATATATTATAAATTTTTTAAAGAAACATGTCATTATTAAATTTATGACATTTCTCATACATTCAAAAATCCATTTAGATATATTCCCTTCCTAATTTTCAGCGACAGGCGAGGCTGTTTATATCTCCCTCTGGGGATAGGTCGCGGAAACTCTTGTCTATGACGAGGAGCGAACTAAGGACCGTGACGGGTTACCTCACGGGACACTGTGGCCTTAGGTATCAATTGTACAAGATGGGACGATCCTCTACGGATACGTGCAGGTTTTGTGAATTGGAACCCGAGACCTCAGAGCATGTTCTCTGCAAATGTCCGAGGCTCTCCGACAGAAGGGTGCGTTATTTTGGTGATCGAATAGTGACGCCATCGGACGTTTGGAACTGTTTACCTGGTAGGATAGTTGGCTTCGTAGGGAGCCTGAACCTATAGGTTGTATTCGTTGGCAGTACAAAATACCAACTTCTGGTCGCGGTGCATAGTGCCACTCTAGTCTAATCTAATATAATCCCTTCCTCCTAAAATGGAGTAGGGTAAAAGGGGGAGGTTACGCCATTGGGGCACATATGCCACCCACGATTTTCGTTATATTTAAAAGAGTTATTTAATGTTCCTTTCCATAATTTGTGCAGTTATTGAGCATCTTTCATGTCACCAAATTTTACACTTGTACGTCACATGTGGTTCAGGATAGACATGTTTTTGTGTTTTTTGGATTAAAAAAAAAATGAATATAGAGTTAGTATATTTGCGATAACTTTTTCATTACATATATTATATCAAAATACCCTTTAAGATGTCGAAGCGTTGATATTTATTTGTAATATCAACAAGAATCTTTTAGAATTTATTTGTAAATAGTGTAAAAAAATATAGAATTATGTAAGCGGTTGATTATGGGGCACATACGCCTGCAAAAAACTACGTTTAAGTAATATAACGTATAAGTAATATTAACTCGTTATATGGTTATATGTGCACTCATAATAATCTATAGGTAAAATACACGAAAACCGTTGTTCATTTTACGAAAGTTTTGGTTATTTTGACATTACGAAAAAATTTGTAGAATATACAAATCACATTTCGTAAAGCTTTGTAAAAACTTTTTTTAAATAAAAATGTGGTGCATACCTTACGGGTTTATTTTAAAATTAAAAAAAAAAAATGTAATGGTGCCACACCAGAATCGAGCTCACGATTTCAGTGACGTCCTGCTGTGTTGAAGTAGACCCCTCTACCATTTGCACCAAAGTAGCTGATGCAATACAACAAACTAAAAAGGAACTTAAGTCGAAAATATTATGAAATTTTTATGAAAACTAGAAAAATATGCTACAAATATTTAATAAAAAGATAAAATGGCAATTAAATATTTTTATTATGTTTATTGAACTATTTATTATTATTATTATTATTATTATTATTTTATAAATATATCAAATAATATATTAAAAAACAAAATAAAAAAATAATAAAATAATAAAATAATAATAATAAAAAACTTAAATAACAATTTCAAACTAATTGCATTTTATTATTAAATATTTTATCTTTTTAAATATTTGTTTTATTGAATTTCATACTTAACCCGGCAAATAAAGTGGAAGTAGTGTTTTTGGGTCCTCTTTAACTTGTTTTAGGATCCTCTTTATTAAACAAAATACAAAATATCCATTTATATCAAAACACAAAAATAGTAATAATGAAATAAAAAAAATAAAACAGAAATTTAAAAAACATTAATAAACAAAAAACTAAAAAAAAAAAATTGTCCTGGCCAGGAGTTGAACTCGCAACCTCCTGATTGCAAATCCGACCTCTAACCACATCAACATCCATATGTAATATTTGTAACATTACAAATTTTTGTACAATGTACTAAAAAAATAATACGAAATCATGTTTGTATTTTTTACGAAATTTGTAAATTTATATAATTTGTTTTATACAAAAGTTTTGTAATATAAACAAAATGTTTGTACATTCTACGAAAAATATATTTGTATTTTTAAGCATGGATTATTAAGAGTGTGCAGCACGGGTCAGACGTAGTTTTCGTTCAACTAATTCGAAGAAAATTAACTTTTTTTAATTTTTTTTGTTGAAATTACAGCTATTGATATCCATTTTTAGGATTAAAATATAAGTATGATAAAAAAATATAAGTTTTCCACCAGCACCGTTATATTTATAGCTGACAAATGTGCAACATCAGCTTGGAGATTTTACCCCATAGGTGGGCCGATTTGATTTGAATAATAACAATACAATTTAAATAGAAAATCACTGATGACGCCTGTCCATTAAAAGTGAGAAACTAGTCTAGTCTGATTTGAAAATTAATAGTGTTAATAATTTTTATAGAAACACGTTTATTTTTCTTAACCTCAACCTTTCTAAATTAAATTTGTCAAATGCATACTAATTAAGAATTTATGAAGCTAAAATAACACTTTACTAATATACATTACAAAATTTGCCCTGTGGCGATGTCTCACACGTCAGTCTAGTAACGTTGTGAAATAGAGACGGAGTAGATTAGAAAATAAACAAAAAATCTTAAAATAGAATGTTTGTGACAGTTAGTTTTTGTCACTTCTGAGTATAATATACAATAACAGAAAAGCTTATAAATTGGAAAGAAAACTGCAATTTAGCTGCATTGCATTCGAGGCCATATTTGGGTGTGATCGCAAATCAGTCATGCTTTGGTATTGTTACTATTGTAATGTAAGAAGAAATGCAATTTCGATTCTTACGGCCGGCAGGTTATTAGAAAATTATTCATATAGAGACAATATGACAATTATAAGACACAAATAATAATAAAATTTAAATGGAAAATCACTGATGACGCCTGACCATTAAAAAGGCAGAAACTAGTGTAGTCTGATTTTAAAATTAATAGTGTTTATAATTTTTTAGAGAAAAACGTTTATTATTCTTTTTAACCTCAACCTTTCTATAAATAATTTATGTTTTAGATAAAAAATTATTTTTCCAAAAAATTTGTTGGTTAAGTAAAGATAGCGCTTAAACAAAAAGTGGCGAATGCTCCCCCTTCTACCCTACTTCAAATTTTGTCTACGAAACTCGTTGACAGCTAGACAAATGAAAATTATAAAAAAATGCTCCGAACTGATGGCAAAGTGTCTATTGCAAAAAAAAATAGCTTGATAGCTTAAGATGGGGGAAAAGGAGTTGAAATCAAATTTACAAAAGCCACATCGCATCACAACATGTAAGAATGTAATAAAGCTGCATGTAAAACCCTTTTTAGAACATGACATTAATAGCATGAACTTTTTCGCATTAGAAATAAAGTGACTGACCTCAAACTTAAATGAATGAAACACAAAAACGAAAGAAAGGGAATGGAAAACAAGTAATGGGAAATTAAAGTGAGTGCATTTTAAAGAAACTCAAAGTTGGCAAGGAATGGTAATGAAATCAAATCAGGGAACAAATTTTATTTGTAGTAACTATTTTAATAAAAAGTTATGAAATTTAAAGATTTCTTTTTTTAAATTTAAATGCTTATTTTTATATTTAAACGGCTTATTTTACTGTTTTTCGCGCTTTTTTTAAACGCTTTTTTGGTTACCCTACTAATAACACTATGCAACAAGAAATTGTATACTTAACGAATCCAATGGGAAATAAAACTAGAGTATCAGTAGACCAAAACCCCTAAAGTGCTTTTAAAACTTAGTTCAAATTCTATTTGAATAGCCTTTTGAAGTTGGCTTTTTTTGAGCTTAATTTTTACTCAAAATCGAAATAAAACGGCTCAACAAATATGTTTTCAATATCAAAACTTGTCCATGTTGTCTCCAAATACCAAAAAACCCGGCCAAATATCGTTTTTTGGCCGAAGTCTTCCGTCGGGTACTACTTTTTAACCTAAAAATGTGATACCCACAATCATTATACTTGATTTCGATTTGGAGTTTAAAGGTAGTCATAATTCCAGTTAAGTATTCCTGTATAGCGGGGCTTCGGCGTTTTCGGTGAGTACCTATAGGTTTTTTAGTAACAGCGCGCATAAGAGATGTCTTCTTTGTGGAATGTCCGAATCCGGCATAGCTAAGGAAACCTTTTTTCTGTAGTTGCCTTCGTCGGTGGGTAATGGCCCAATTGCAGATATGACCGTGTTGTTCATAGTCCCAAAATATAATCGGTGGTCATGTCTGTGGTAGTTAGCCTAAGCAAGTATATCTGCTTTGAGAACTTCTGCAATGAATCTGTAGGAATTTATGTCATATTATTAATGTAGAAATACTTTCCAGCAAAGTAAGCTTAGGCATTTTCCTTTTCTAAGGTTTAGTAAATTACCAATTAAACCTCGTTAAAGCTACCCATGATCTATTTCAATTAAAAGTTTGTCTATTGAGGAAAGACAGCAAGTAAAACCACAGTTTGCATGTTTTAGTGCATTACATCAGTTGTAGGGATTTGTGTGAGTTTGTATCCTTTTTTACTTCCTTCCATCATCATCGTCATGATTACTATATGATGTTTTTTCCTTATGCACTTCAAGGTTAATCATGCAGCGTTGTAACGCGTTAATACCTTCATGTGAGCTGGACCACGTGTTTTATTTACCACAGATAGACGATGATGATGACGACGACGACAACATACAAATAGTAAGAGCTAAAGAGCCAGTCAGCCAACTACTCAGCCATTCAACCAGGCAAGCAAGCAGTCAGTCAGTAATTTTTTTTTTTAGTTTTGCCCTTAAACCACTCATCATCATCACGGTCATGCATAAATTCGTTGAAGTTTTATCGCGTGTGGAAGTATGAATGTCGATTTTGTTCTGACAAGGGTGGTATCCCGACGCGAACCACCAAAGCCCCCATAAATCTTTATATTGTAAATGAGAACTAATATATAACCTCGAAGTTAAAGATTATCACCATTGATCAAAAATAAATTGAAAATTTGTTTGTTATGCTCACCGTCTGGTAGATATACAATGCATACAATAATCAATGGTGATATTCTTCAACTTGGAGCTCATATATTAGTTCTCATTTAGTGAGAAAACTAGTTTATATGAATGTTTGATGTTTTGCATCTTGATTGTCACTTCCTTTAAAACGTGTTCTGATGATGGGAACCTAGAAAATTCCCGAAATAGATCTATTAACACATTCCTGAAAGTGGTCAATTAATAAATTTGAAAACAAAAACTCTATAGTTTATTTGTTAGGACAATATCCTAATAAAGAAATATAAAAATATATATATTTTAAATGTTTTACTTTTAGATTTTAAAAAATTAAAACCAAAAGTTTATTTTGTGATCTTTTATCATAAATTATGATGTGAGCAAGATTGTTCAAGTTCAAGATCATTTGTTTTTTGTTAAACAAGTTTTAATACCTAAATATGGGATTGGGCAGACAAAAAGTTTCAATTGCGATCTGAGGGTCCGCGTCGGAATACCTCCCTTGTGAGTTTCCCGTATTGTAGTGGGTGTATGTTATATTTATATGGTGTGTGCATGGGTTAATTTGTTTAAAATCCTTTTCCGCTAGATCTTCTTTTTCACACCTTTCTCCCTTTACACACTTAACTATTTATTCCTTGTTTAAAGAGCTCATTCATGTACCTCCGTTTAAATTGGTTTGTGTGTTCGGAAGCTGCAAAGTTGCATGATGGTTTTTTTTCGGTGTTTGGTTTAATAGGTGGGTTGTTTTTTTTCTGTTTTCTGGCTTTTGTTGTTGTTGAAATAGAAAATGGGTTGGTTATTGTTGTTGCTGCTGTGTTCAGGATGCTCCTGCTACATATTATATTCACGTGCCAAAGGGGCGTTTTTTTAAATGAAGCGATTAAGTGATTGTTGTTATCTTGCCACTGTTGGATTATCCTGTTTTTGTTGTTATTCATTATAAATTTAAAATTTCTTTTCTTTTGTTGGTAAAATTATTTCCATCATGTCAATTTAATGATGAATATGAATTTGAAACGTAATATAGCAATTACGATCTATGGTGTAAAGGACAAGAAGGCATTAAAATAGAAATTGCTTTTTGGGAAAATAATATTTAATTGTCTTGGTAGAATACTAACCCTAAATGGGGTCCTTTTAGTCACTTTTTAAAAGTTTTAATGAAGGCTTTAAAATACTACTCAGAGAGCTTTTAAAGTATCTAAGTATATTAGGCTTACTTCAAACTTGAAACTATTCAATGCCCATTAAGGATTCAAATGGCAGGCGACATCATCTACTTAGGAAAAGTTTTTTTTAATAGAAGCAACACTCGGGAAATTCTTCCTATTTATTGTGTTGTTTTCTTTAGAAAGGGGATAGTGGAGTGATGAAAGGTAGGTAAAGATGAAGGGCTGCAAACATGGCAGCTCTGGAATTCCGCGAGATGACAAGTCTTAGATTAGTTGTTGCTCGCCATCTGTTGGAGAGTTGGCGAACTTATTGAAACTTTTTAGTTTATATCCCAAATTCACTATTTTACTTCAGTGGGGTTAAATGCTATGGGAACACCGAAGGTGGGCGCTGCGGTACATATGAGGGATACAAAACTCATACATATTATTTTTCTAAATTGATGTTGTCGTCTCCGGGAATCGAACCCGGAACCATCTGTGCAACAGTCCAACGCGCTAACCATTACACCACATTGACCGTTAAGGAAAGAAGGAAGGAAGGCATTAAAAAGTACTAGGAAAAATAGCATGTAAAATAGGAAACTTTTTTTGACAAAGCGCGAATTTCGGAAGACATTTTGTAAGTAATGCTTCAGAAAGTGAAGAAAGTGCTAAAAGTATTGGAAAAAGACGGTTGATTGCCATTGGAAAAAAGACGGTTGATTGAACTTTCTCCCCTTTCCATAATCACATAGAATATAATCCGCGAGTCGTAGTCCGATTATAATTATGAAACCAAATAAACAGACTTTCAAATGTGTTAAGTTGTTTAGCTGGGGTAATCCCGAGCAGAAGAAGATGGTCGGCCTCTTCTAATTGAGCCTTTTTCAATATGTCAAAACAGGAACACATTTCAAATAAAACGTGTGAATATTTTAACATTTAAACAGATGACATAATACATTTATCACAAAAAAAACACTTTGATGTGACCAATTGTTCAGAAAATAAGGTGCTTATAAATATTCAATAACCTATCAAAATATAAAATGGAAAGAATCCTTTATTATCATTTTGTGTTTTTTTTTTTTTTTGTTTTGACAATTTATAAGAAAAAATCATAAGATATAGTACCAAGATGAATATGTTTGATATTATTTACCATAACAATAAAATACATGTTGGAAAATGGAAGAAATTGTAATTTAAAAAAGGATTGAGGTAAAGGATTGATGATAATTTTTGCATACACCACAATACTTAAGATATTGATGAGAATATAACCAAAAAGGATACAAAGAATAAATTGTCATATGTTAGATGACAGACAAATATAATAGAAGGAATAAAATAGTTAAGGTTATTAAGGAAAAATATAAGATGTATTATAGTTTTATCTTATACAAATGATAAAGAATATTATTACAGAGGGATTGTTATAAAAATAATACACACATATAAAAAAATGGGCCTTAAAGAAATTGCAATGGTCTTTTGAAAGATTTGGGTTATAAATACAGGGTGGAGCAAAAGTTTGACATAATTTTATTCTCAAAAATATTTATAATTCGAGTTAATGGCACATTAATAGGATTTTACACTATAATAAACCACTATTTAGGGACTTCAAATCCGTTTGCGTGAATCACTTCTGCAATCGAGCAAAAGTTATGGCTTTAAAATTTAGGAAAATTCTCAAAATTACATTTGTCGATTGTATTATATTTTTTGTCGTTATAATGGAAATTTACTACCTTATTTTGTGCTTTCCAAAAAATCTTTGTCAAATTCGGTAGTGTTTCAAAAAATTTAATTTTTGAATTAAAATAGCGGTGAACGTGATATTTAAAAATGACAATTTGTTTTGGAGATTATATTTGAATTATATTTTCTACAAGTTAATTCCAACTTTGTGCAGTTTTCTAACATGATGATTTTTAATACTTACTAAATTTCGTTTGGTCCATTAAATATTTATTCCTTAAAATGTATTAATGTTCCCCAGGTTTTGTGTTAAATTTGGCGCAACAGTGTTGATGTGCTGGAGCAAAACGTGTTTAGAACAAAGGTTAAATTTTTAGCATACAGTGAGTTTTGAAAAAAGTTTGTGATTTCGCTACATTGCCACTATTATTTCTAGATTTTTAAAATCTGTTTATATAATTGTTTGCACAATTTTCAAAATGACCCTAAAATTTTAGCATTTACATTTTTTATGATGCAAATTGACACAAAAAAAAATTAAATAACGTGCTATGCGAAAAACAGTTTTTTAACATAATTTACGCTTAGTTCTTCAACATTCAAATATACAAACCACTGTTTTCAAATTTTTTTTTGTAATGAATACAATTTAATTTCTAGATACAAAACTATGTTTTCAAGACATGATTTTTTGTAAAAAATGCAAAAATTAATAATTAAATTTCGCAACATTTTTAAAAAGTTCATAAAATATTTGCGTTTAACATTTTTAAAATGCCTTTTTGACTCGGAGGTGCTTTTTACAAAGCACGCAATGCGCTACACAATTTCAAATATAATTGTGAATGCCAGACGCAAAAAACTCACATTTTCCAAAAATGTACGCCAATTCCTTATAAGTTTGTGATGTTTTATTTCAACTTGGTATATCTAAAAAATGGCTGAAATTATACCATTTTTTAAATACTGTTCTCAAAACTCAATTCCATTAAACGGTGCAAAACCCGATGGAAAAAAATGCGAAAGCTTAAGGATCGGAAAATTTTGGTTTCGCTTGTAAACCACCATACAACTTATTTTAACCCTCTAACCGACAAGCCCGCCTCCAGGCGGGGTATTTTATATTGGCCACAAACGCTCCAAATTGTTTTATAATAAGAAATTGATCTTTTTCGACAAAAAAAAACGAAATTTATTTTTTGTTTTCATGGTACGATTTGGAAGTGAGAAAGCGTTAAAGTTAGAATTTCGTATAATTTAAATAATTAAATATTTTGGAATGAACACAATTTTAAAAAATCTTAAAAACATATTTATGTTGACTATTAATCGTGGCTACTCAACACAAAGTAAGATTAAAACTTAAGCTTTTTCAAAAAGCTTAAATTTTGGTCCAAGGACACACAGGTTTCCAATTGCAAACCTGTAAAGGTCATGGTTTTGTCTTTAAAAACGTATGGACGGATTTTTATGAAATTTGGCAGAAAAATTAGATTTAGTAATATTAACAAAGCCTTTAAGTTTAATCAATATATGTTGCAGTTGAGGTGCGTTTTAGCACAATTTCACGTTTTTCAACAAAACAAAAAACGAAAATCGCCATATCTTCTTAAGTAAACCCACAGAAAGGATAATTTTTATGCTGTATTTATATATTGGTGAGAGGATTATTTTAAGCCTAAACTTATTAATTTTTATGTATTAGTTTTCGAGATTCGTTCTAAACCTACTTTGGCTCATATCGCCTAAAATAAGCAACAAAAAAATAAATTTTGTTAGAAGAAAATATAGTTTATTTTTCATGCCGAAGATGTGGGTTTAAATTTCATTGCAAAAAAGCTTAAGCCGGTTTGAGGGTTAAGCAGCAATATGGAAATTACTTTTTTAGTGAATGTATCTCCCAAGTCCAGTGACTCCATTTTGATATTAGTTTGGATCTGAAAGTAAAATACTATGATCAAAAAATAAAATAAATGAAAAAACTCTTGTAAGTTTCAAGACATTTTTTTATATTTCTACTTTTAAAAGGCCATCAATTCCCTTGGTGAATTATTTTTAAATTGAAACTTTGCATTTTATAGCTTTTGAGTATAGACATAAAACCTTATGAAATAAGAGCCATTAAAAAAGCAGTTTCCACAGGTATCGAACATTTTTGAAGTAGCTCATATTTATTTACAAATAATTACTTTTGCTCCACCCAGTCTTACTCCAGCACATCAATGTATTCAAATATTTTATTATTGACCATATAACATGACCATTTAACAATATTAAAACATACCATATTTTCTTAAAATTTTCTTTCGCCAAACCAACCATAAGAAATAAAACAAAATCCAAAAAAGGATTTAAAACATGTCAAACATTTGGTTTGAAGGATTCTTATTTTCTATATAATATTAAAATATTTATGTATCATAGACAATGAGCCAGAACAATTTTAGCCGTTGGCTAACAAAAAAAACTTTTTTATAAAAAATATATTTTATTTCTTTATCTTATTGTTGTATTATCGTCTTAACACTTTCTTTATTTAAAACATCTTTCTTATGTTAAATTATATGTATTGTATGGGAGAACAAAAAAAAAAAGGATGAACAAGGATTTTGTATTTAAATTATTTTTTTTTCAAAGGAACGTTTCTTATACGAAAAATATGCATTTTTAGTTAAAAAATTCAGAAATTAAATCAAGTTTCAATTAAAAAAATTCTTGATTCAATTAAAAATCAATAGGTTTAAACAATCTTCCTCACATAAATGAAATTAAGTAAACTTTTCATTAATATGATAACGAATTTTTCAAGAAATTAATAAAAAATATTTTGAAAATATACATTTAATTGATTCAATTCAATTAAATATTTAATAACAACTAGATTAGATTATAGTGGCACTATGCACCGCGACCAGAAATTGGTATTTTGTGCTGCCACCGAATGTACCCTATAGGTTCAGGCTCCCTACGAAGCCAATTATCCTACCAGGTGAACAGTTCCAAACGTCCGATGGCGTCACTATTCGATCACCAAAATAACGCACCCTCCTGTCGGAGAGCCTCGGACATTTGCAGAGAACATGCTCAGAGGTCTCGGGTTCCAATTCACAAAACCTGCACGTATCCGTAGAGGATCGTCCCATCTTGTACAATTGATACCTAAGGCCACAGTGTCCTGTGAGGTAACCCGTTACGGTCCCTAGTTCGCCCCTCGTCATAGACAAGAGTTTCCGCGATCTCTCCCCAGAGGGAGATATAAACAGCCTCGCCTGTCGCTGCCCAGGCGATCTGGCCCAATAGGCCCCAAACTCCGACTCCCTCCATCTTCTGAGCCTCTCTCTGACATACCCATTGGGTACGCCACAGAAGGGTTCCGGGCCAATGAATTGTCGACGAGCTCCGCAGTTGGCTTAACAGTCAACCCGTTCGTTGCCCTCATGCCCCTCATGGCCTGGAACCCAGCCCAGTGTCAAGGAGATGTTAAGTCCTAGACGATTTAGAGAGTCGATACATTCCTTAAATAGACCAGACGACACATCTTGAGCCCTCAAGGCACCAAGTGCCGCTTGGCTGTCAGATTGAATGTAGATCGTGGCCCCCCGTGTCCTCCTCCGCAGACACTCTTCCACACAGATACAGATAGCGAAGACCTCAGCCTGAAAAACGGAGGGATATTTGTCCATGGGCAGAGCATGCTGTAATCCGGGTCCGACGACACCCGCCCCCGTATCCATGTTCGACTGTTTCGAGCCATCCGTGAACCAGACCTGTGCACCAACCTCCGGTACCCAAGATCCATTCAACCACGTGCTCCTGTCGAAAATCACAACAACAAAGTGCCTAACAAATACTTGCACAGGCAGTATCTTGTCACTGACCCTAATAACCGGGTCATCAGCGAACATTTTCGCAATCTCAAGATGCCCCTTCAGATCCCCACTCCTCATGCTGGCAATCTCCCGCAGCCTTAGGGATCCCATGCACGCGTTCTCCTTTACAGAAATATGCAAAGGAGGAATACCCAGCATGACTCCAATGGCATCAGTCGGACATGATTTTGAGGCACCAGTGATACCAATACATGCCAGTCGATAAATCCTCTTAAGAGTCATCTGAGCCCCGAGTTGTTCAACCTTTGTCCACCACGCCAAAGAGGCGTATGTGACCATCGGTTTCACAATGGTGTTAAAAGACCAGTAGACCATTTGAGGTCTAAGGCCCCAGGTCTTGCCAAAGAGCCTCTGGCAGGCAAACATTGCCCTAGTGGCCCTTTTGGAGATCATATCAAGGTACTCATTCCAATAACAACTAAAAAATTTTATTTTATTAAAACTTTATAAATTCGTATTAAAAATTTAATTAAAATTATTAAAAACTTAATTATGAGTTAAAATAATTGATGATTTGATTGAAATAAAATTAGTTTTTAAACAAATATTTAATTGAATCAATTTATATTTTGATTGTTTTAATTAAACGTTTACAATTAATACTATCATTTGTGTCATAGGCTCCAAATCAATTAAAATATTAAATGATATTATCAATTTTGTAATTAAAAATAGTTTTTTTAATTGTGAAAAGTTTTGTTCGGCTCAAGGTTATGGGTTTTAATAATAAAAATCAAATTTTAAATTTTATTACTTTTAATTATTATTTTATTTTACTTTCCACTGTATTCCATTATATTGCTTATTAATTTCATATTGTTTATTTATTTATTATTATTTTGTTTTATTTGTTATAAACGTTATTCATCTTCAGGAAAATATTTAAATTTCTGACTAATAATCGCTGAGTTGAAAGCGTCTTCCCGTGTTTACAATATCTACTTTTTAAATTTTTTTCTGTGTATGATTAAAAAACAAATTTTAGGAGTGTTCCGATTATTCGAAATTTATGTTCTGGTACCACTTTTCATGTTGTATTCAAAAATTTTTTAATTATAAAAAATTTGGAATACTTCTTTGAATTGCAACTAAAATTTCAAAAGATTTTCATTAAAAGATATTTGATTCCTAAAATAGTAATTATATTTAAGAGTGTACTATCCTTCAAAGGATTTTATTTGTATTTTTTTCTTTATTTTGTATTTTAATTTTAGAAGATGTTTTATCTTTAATGCAAAAATTAGTTTTTTCTATGTATAAAATAATGTTGCATTGTATTTTTGTGTGTGGGCTGTATTGTAAAATTAAAAACCAAAAAAACAAGTATTGTCCTGTATTTGCCAGAAGTTATTATTTAACAATGTGAATTAAGACAGATGTAAAGGATTGATGCTGATATTAAGAAAAAATTTTTTTTATAAAAGTGCAATATGGAAAAGAAAATGGATATTTGTATTAACAAACAAAAAAAAGACGACGTTTTCGACTGCCATAAAACTTGGTACATCTGATCACATATTTTTTATAAAATTAAAATTTTAGTTTTATTTAAAATTCGATATCGTTGGCACGTTATTTCAAACCGAAAAGTAGTATGTTTATGCGGTTTCTGCGCCAGAGAAAGAGTGTTTTTTAAAAAAGTCAATTAAAAACCATCATCCTAAAAAAAACAAATCCTCCTCCAAAAAAATACTTCTTCTCAAAAAAAAATCTTTCTAAAAAAAAACAATACTACTCTGGCGCAGAAATGTTTGGCTAAACAGAAGCATTTACACACGCTGATAATACAAATAGCCCCGATAAGGTAGAGCTATCAAGGAATCAATTTTAAACGTTATGTTCTTTATATTGACTTTATGTTCCCACTTCTTATTTTCTTTTTAATGCAACTGCCCAGAAAAAAACGCTGCTTACATGCAAGCAGGTTTGTAAGGGAGTAAGCCGAAAAGAATCCCTTACAACCCTGCTTACATATGCCATGATTTTTATATGCCGAATTCCCACTTAGAAGCATTACTTTTTGGCAAAATAAGCTCAGATTTTAGCGCTTATAAAAAGCTGTGCTTTCATGGCTTTCAGTAAATCATAGTTCATGTCTACATTACTACAATTAAAAGTAATAATATGAATATTATATAATTTATTTTATATAAAATTCTACAGGTATTAATTTTTTGTTGTTAAAATTTTAGACATATTAATATAATAATTTAATTTTTGCCGCACCACGTGCTAGCTCTTTAGAAACAATTAAATGACTATTTATTTTGTACAACATACTCAAAAACACCAAACACAATCGGAAATCACTCGGGAAAACAGTTACAGATCGTTTATAACCCACGATATGAAACTTTCTGCATTACAACCTGCATCCTTGTAAGGGATTAAGGTAAGCTGCTTACAACCTGCATTCTTGTAAGGGAAATCAGAAAGCACAAACATTTTTTTGTTTATTTTTATACGAAAATTATTCGTTTCTTTTGCTGCATAAGATAATAGTAAGCACCTACATCAGCGCATTGGTTTTATCCTGCTTCTAAAAACACGAAAATTTTTTACTGGGTGTTAGTGTTCGACCGAGCAGTTCGGGCAAACAATTGATATATAGTCGGTTTTTTGCATTATAAACAATGGAATAATGTTTGTTAAGCCAATTGATTGCGATTTACAGAGTCAAATTTTAAATTGTAAAAGCAAAAAGCCAAAGTTTAGAAGTAAAGTTAAGTCTTTGGCCATTGAACCTTTTTCGATTGCTTAACTTCGGACTTTTCTTGGAATTTGAGTTTGCCATTGGAACGAAAAATTGTACAACTGTATTCCATTTACCATAACTGTTTACCAGCAACGAGAGAATAAACACTGTTGCCAATTTGGCTATTTTCTTAGGGATTATTCGAAAAAATTGATTACCCGGTTACAGGCACGTAGCTAGGAATTTGTTTCGGGGGGGGCTTTTCGATTTTTTATTCTGAATTTACATTTTTTTTGCACACTAGAGTAACAGCTTTTTTTTTTTTTTTTTTTTTTTTTGTTTGCTAAATTTTTACCTACACGTGATGGGCAATCATGTATTAATAATAGAAATCGCATAAAGTGCATTTCCTTAAAATGCATTTTTTCATTTTTTACTTATTGTGTTCATTATTTTGCAAATTTTGATGTATATATCGCGAAACAACGCTTTAATCTGTTTGATCACAATCCGCGAAACACGTCAAATTTAAAAACGCTTGTGTACTTTAAGTTGGATATGCATCATTTTTGTCTAATAACGTTAAATTTTCAGCTAAATATTAATTTTTAGTCTAATTAAATAAAAAAAGGATTATGCGGAAAACTTTTTGAAAACCGCGAAAAATAAAATTACTTTATATTTTTATGTCTAGGGTAGCTAAAAATTGATAAATGTAAAAAAAGTAAAAAAGTTTCAACTTCTAATAACCCGATTAAAATTAATATGATGCTTTATATAATCATACGAAATTTAATATGCGTCTTAATATAGTTTTATCCGAGAAATGGGCATAATAATTAAATAACATCCGAATAATGACGCGATACAATTTAATAAAATTTTATATAGCGGTATAAATTTATATCTATCCAGTTTTTGATTTTAAAACGTCATGAAAATTATAATAAAATTGTGTTTTTTAAAATATGATATAATATCAAAATATATATTATGTTGCAATGTCTAGGTATATAAATATAACGTAATTATTAATTGGATTAGTTTAAGCGTATTCTAAATGCAATATACAATTATACGCAACTATATATGACATCATATTAAATTTTGTCTACGAAATTAATTTTATATATGAATTTATATAATTATGTCCTGTTAAATGCACTGGCAGACAAAACCTTATAAGTGCATATAAAATAATGTATTATTTTATGCAAACGTTTTAACTCGGGAAATTAAAGATTTATAACCGTCCAAAAAACAAATTAAAAGCAAATATCCTATATAATTTGCTTTTCCGATGGGTTCCCTTTGAAATTAATGAAATTCTTATAGGTGATAAAGCAGCAAAAATATATGAAAAACGTATTTATTTTCAAAATTGGCGGTGAAATTTAACACATCTTTGTATGAAAATATGTTTAAAGTTTAGGAAATTTAGACTTTATTAAAAACAGCGTTAAAATGCTCGAGAAAACACACATTTTGAAAACCATTTTGACACTATGTCGTGGACCCCGGCTGCCACTTATTTGAATTATTTTAACAAATTATTCACTATTTTTCCACTTTTTCATATATCCGACTTCATGTCTTGTATTAAAAAAATCCTAAATTTTACAAGCAAGCCTGATTGTAGTCTGAAAGAAATAATAATAAAGAACAAATATAAAATTGGAAAATTTAAAAATATACCTAACATCGCCTAGGTCTTATTTAAACTAAATTATGTATTTCCAATTCACTTTGATTTATATTTTGGACAATTTCAAACGCTTTTCAAATTGTCTTTAATCAATTTTTTAAATAAAAACCATTTAAAATGTCTAAAAAAAACTACATCGTTATAACACAAAGATTGGTTTAGCTGCTTGATTTTTAAATGTCGCATTTCAAGGAGCGCCGATAGAAATTTGTTTACATTTAGTCTAAAAAGAAATTGAGAAAATTTGAGTCACATTGGACCACGTTAACACATTATGCATATCGATCAAAGTTTGATTCTTAAATTTGTTTCAAAAAATTAAAAAAATATATGAGATATCGTAATATATATCGTAAAAAAATACTGAAAACTATGTCACCAGATGCGTGCGTAGCAAACCAAATTTACCAAAAAGATTGCACTGTAAGTAAAGTAACGACTTTTACGGCACAAGTAAACTTAATTTTGAGTCTTAGTGGTACCTCCATTTTAAAAGATTATGTCAAAATACACAGAAAAAATCATTGTGAAAAAAATTTAAATTAAACTTTTGTTCGATTTCAAACTTACTTTCAATTAACTGTTTAATTGAAAATGAATTTGGTATAAAAAAATTTTCAGTTTTTATAACGTTGAACAACATTGAAACAAATGCAAAAATTTTAAAAAGTCGCCAAAATTAAAAAAATCGTTTATAGTTGAAAATTTCCGTTTCTTTAATTTTGGCGATTTTTTTTTAAATTTTTTTTGAATTTTGGCGTTTATTTTGGGAGTTTTTTAAATTTCTTACAATTTTGGTGATTTTTTAAAATTTTGTAATTTTTTCCCAATAGTAAACAATATTTAATTAAATTTTTAATAGATGTGAATAAAACTATATGTAATTGAAAATAATATTAATTAAATAGATACAAATTATTTTAGTTGTTACTACAATTGCATCAACATGACCGAATTCAGTTAAACTTTTGATGAATCAACAAATATTTTAATTAAAACTCAATTTTAGTTTTTTCTGAGTAGACATATTTAATTTTTAGTTTGCATTGTCTCAAACAATTTTTGATTATATTTTAAGTCAAAGACTTCGAAATCTCTTATGAAATGATTTTATTTATTGCTTTTGGTCGAAAATCAACATTAACAATGATAGCCGCCCATTTGCAGGCGATGTTTTCTAACGAAATTTTAAGATTCGAACCATATAAAACTATTTCCTATTTGATCCAAGTCAAAAATAAATATTTTCATATTAAATTTATCAATATCATTGTTTCTTTCTAACGAATTGTATTAAGTTTTTAAATTTGTCAAATCATTTCGGGGGGGCTCTAGCCCCCAAGCCCCCCCCCCTAGCTACGTGCCTGCCCGGTTATTCGGGTAGGTTAATTGACAAAATTGGCGATTAATCGTGTAAAATGCATTTCAAAGACCTGCTTTTTTTGTTAAATAACAAGTAAATTTGACTGCATTGGTTTATAAAGTGTTTGTTGAGGATAATTTAAAGCATCCTGCGTTGTTTTAATGAAACATGGTTAGACTCTTGGGGTTTTAACTTGAAAGAATCTAAGGGCACTTAAAAAACAAAATGTTATCAGCAGGGCAAAATTTTTTTTTGGCATTTGCCATTGAATGCTACTTTTCTAATTATTTTGTAAAAATTACACCTTTTCAGATCCTTTTGTTAAAAAGTTTTCTAAAATATACTCGAACCCAAAATGTTGTACCAACATAAAAACTTATATCAAAAAATTTATATTTTTTACTGTTTGTTAACATTAATATTTTCGCTGAAAGCAACGAAAATTTTAAACTTTTAAGTTCATACTAATTTACAACGATTACAATATAGCATTTCAACTGCAAAATTTCGTCATAATTATTTTTTATTAAAAGTATTATACAAAAAACCATAAATCAATTCTTATTTTAATCAAATTTTTGGAATTGCATGCCAATTTTGCATTTTCTCTTTCTGTTGTCACATTTTTACTGCCATTTCTAGCTTTTTTGGCATTTTAAAACTGTTTAACCCTAGAATACTAAACCCGGCCTGTGAGGCGACTCGATTTTTTTTTTTTTGCTATTTCTTACGAAATGTGTTCCTTTTAATGTTAATTTTTTTTATTTAATATATCAAAAAATAAATGAATTCCTTTTTGGTTTGTTAATAATTAATTGTATTCTTTACCATGAGTTATTTTTTTAATAAAAAAATCTTTTTCAAAAATACTAATTTTGTGTTTTTAAAAAAGTAGCCTTACAGGCGAGGTTTAGTATTAACGTGTAAAAAAATAGGTTTAGTTTTCTAGGGTTAAATAAATTCTTAAATATACACAGATTTGTTTTAAAAATACCTAAGAATCTACATGTGTGTGAATATAAATTCCATAGTTAAATTCCATTTTATTGAAATTCACCCAGGAATGATAACACTAGTAATTTCTATTCTCTCTCATTCTCAGTCAATTTTACCTTCAGCTGTTACATTAATGCTATAAACACATAGACGACTGCAGCTACACGACTACAGCCTGTCAAAAATAAAATACACACGTTTATATGAAAACGATTATTTTGGCACCAACACAACTACACGACTACCCGACTACTTTTGCCGCTGTAGTCAACTTAGGTTAATTTCTATTTTTGTTGGCTGCAAAACAAAAATAGTGTTGACAATAAAACAAAATATGTAACAAATTAGTGCTTAAAAATATTTTATTTTGTTAAACACAAAAAACGTCGCAACATCAAATGGTATAATTGCATTAATATTCAAGAGGGGTTATATAAATTTATTTTCACGTTATAATAATGTATTATAAATAAGTAATTGTATTTTTAAGTGAACTTTATATACGTGTCTACAACCAAGCATGTTGTTCTATTTTAATAAAGAAAAAAAAAGATGTAATTGGCACTACTGAAACAAAAATGCATTTGTATCAGGGATGTTAAATGGAGTTTTCAATTTTGTACCAACATCCAAAAAAAATTGTACTTTTTGGACGTTGACGGTACCATTTTTTTAAATTTATTAAAACAACAAAAAAAAAAATACATAAAAATTCTCTTGTACAGAAAAAAAAAACAAAACCTTCCAATAACATACATTATATGTATGAATAAAATAAGGCATAAAAAAGTCTTATGAATATATGAGACCAAATCATGGAATTATTTGTTTAGTTAATAAACTATTTGGAATTTCTACATCATAGCAGCATAAATTTGTCGCTCTTAACCAATCCTTAGTCTGTATGAGACTTGATAATGTTGGCTAATGTAGTCTGTTTCTTTCCTTAGTTTTTATTATATTTTGAAAAGAAAAAAACTCTTTCCACATTTGCAGACCAGTGTGGAATGGATAAAATTCCAGCAACGACTAGAAATGTCTGGAAACATATTGACATTCAGTTCATTTTGAAAATTAGCTACTACCGACCAAAAACTACAAACGTTTTAATTTTTTAACGACTTCAGTTAAAAAAATTTTAGTTTTTACTCTGGCTCAAGTAATATTTTTACTAAGAAGACAAGAATGGAGCAAAATTAATGATTAATCGGTTTTTTGTTAAAGTTCTGCCTATTATGGAGGCTATAACTTTTCTAAAACATTGGGTTCTGATGAGATCTTTAACCAGATCGAAATACTAGTATTAACCTAGCTAATATGTTTGATTTGCTTCATTTTTGTAAATATACGGAGGTTGAGAGCTCGTTCTAAATTAAACATATATAAGATTGTTTGAAATTTTCTTTCATTTCTTTAACAATAATTTAATTTTCGTTTGAGTTTGAATTTTAACGTCTTTTTCAGACAATTGCAGTTAATACTATAATTAATATGCAATTTTATTTAATTTAATTGTGAAAGGCGTGGTAGAGAAGAATGAGTGTATTTTCTAAAAATCATAACTACATTGCAAATATTCAATTTTTTTTGAATTAGACTGCGCAGTTTCTGGTATTGAACGTTCGTCAGTGACCCTGTTTTTTTTTTGAATTTTTGAATAATGTAATATTTGTTATGTTTTTATTTGTTCGATTGCGTCTATATGAAATTTTTCTGTGCAATCACTGACCGTGGTATAGATAAACTGATTTCTAATGCCACATGCACTCGCACTACACGTTAGACAGAGCGCTTTAGCCCTCTGAGCTATAGTTAGGTCGAGTTTTGTTGTGATTAAAACTAGTTTTATTCAATACACGGTGTTTTTGTTCTTGCATACATAATCTCAGAAGTACAACTCCAACAACACAACAGTTCTATTTTTAGAAACTCACCTCACTCTAATGTCCACTGTTTTCCCATATGTTATAAGTGATGCCATATCTATATATCAATTTTCACTTCTTCAGAGTTTTAATAAATTCAAAATAAAAGTGAAGTTGGCTGCAACAAGTGTCAATATATGTAAGAGCTGCCAGATAAATTTTGTAAAAAATCGTAAATTTTTAATCGATATTAAAAAAAAAAATTGCCAACTTTATTCTTCAAAATCCTTAAAATGATGATAAATCGTAAAATCTGGCGGATATAGTCGCATATATTTTAAGAGCTCATTACATAAAACGAATAAATGCAATGAAAAAGGACACAATAACAATTTGTTTGCTATACTAAAAATTCAAAAAGGGGAAAAATTAAAAAATTTTTAAATTGTACCAAATGAGTCGCGGTAGTACCACGGTACTTTAGAAGGTCAAAATGTACCAAAAAAAGTACAATTGTACCAACTTTAACATCCCTGATTTGTATAAAAATATATTTTTAAATTGAATCGTGATCAGCTGTTTACTATGCTGCTGTCGTTTCCAAAATAATAAGTAGCTGACCACACGGCGACGATTGCAGTCAACGGCATTTGCAGTCGTGTAGCTCTGCAGTCTGCTGTGGTCTATGTGTTTATAGCATAAATGTTAAAAAAAATAACAAAACATTAAAAAATTTTTTTTTTGTTTTGTCGCGTAAATGAAATAAAAATTGTGAATTTGTAATAAAGCATATTTTAAGAGGAAACGAGATGCGACCTGGTGGATTAGGTAACCACTGGATCCTACTTTATTTCTGCATTCAAAGTTTTTCAGGTCTGTTCTTAGGGGCCGAGCTATGGGCCATTTTCAATATCACATATTGAAATTTTTTAAATTCTGTTACTTTCATATAACACTGTGGCCATGAAAAACTTTGAATGCAGAAATAAAGTAGGATCAAGTGGTTACCTAATCCACCAGGTCGCATCTCGTTTCCTCTTAAAATATGCTTTATTACAAATTCACAATTTTTATTTCATTTACGCAACAAAACAAAAAAAAAATTTTTTAATGTTTTGTTATTTTTTTACCATTTAATGTAACAGCTGATGGTAAAATTGACTGAGAATGAGAGAGAATAGAAATTACTAGTGTTATCATTCCTGGGTGAATTTCAATAAAATGGAATTTAACTATGGAATTTATCTTCACACACATAGAATCTACCAGTTTTAACATTTTCAAAATATGCGAGATTCGAAGAACGACTTGTGGAACAAATTATTTTTCTCTATAACCCGTTTTAGTGTAGGTTTTTACACCAATTATTTTTGTTTGAAATTGTAAGAAAAATTACTTCGAAGTAGAACCGGTAAAACAGCTTCAACCTAGTCTTAAAATACATAGAAATATTGGTTAACCAATAATTTCAATTTTTAAAAGTATTAAAACAGAATAAATAGTGTTCTAGCTAATTTCCTTAAGCCGATAAAAATATGTTATATAGAGGCATAAGGACCGCTTTAACTCGATTTTAAAAGAATTTGATTATATTTTATATAGCGTTTCGTTTTTCTAAACTTTTCTTGCAATTTTTTTTAGCCAACGTTAAGAAAATTTACATGTTTTAGGAAAAAATCTATATAAAAAAATGTTACCAGTTAATCGGTTAATTTTAATTGATTATTCGGGTCGAATAATTAGTTGAGTTTTAAATTATTTGTTTTGACATTAACCGAAATAGAGGCGATTTATCGAGCAACCGGTTAATCGAATTGGAAACACTAGGTAAAACATGATTTAGCTATTAGTGGGAAATCTAGCGATGTTTTACAAGTAAGTCTTGACGTTTTTCTTAGCGTTTATTCCTTTGTAGGTATTGATAAATTACACACTGTTACAAAAAAACCCTTTTTGTCAGAACTTGAAAACCGACCTAGTGGGGGTTGTAGGCCTAGGCGAGGACATACAAAAACCGTTTTCAAAAATTTTGAAACACCCTCAAAATTTTGAGTTATTTTTAAAAAACTGTTTTAGGGTAGGTCGTAGCACTTTAGTACCTCTAACTCACACATTTTTTGACCGGTTTCAAAATTTTAAACAGTTTTGGAAAGGCAAAGAATTAAGCTTTCATGAAATGTATTCATAAAATATATATTCCAAGAAATTAGGTAAGTGTTTATCACTTACCTAATTTTTCAAATTCAACAAGAGTTATTTAAATTTTTTTCTATGAAAACCTATCATATTTTGCACACTTTAAAGACAATTTTATATAGAAAAAAACGAGATATTATTTGTTAAAATCGGTTTATATTTGCAAAAGTTACAAACCTTTCTTATGTAAAAATTTTGGGATTGCAGACTTTTCTTTTGGTAAACCAATTGACTTACAAACGTAAATTAAAAACTGTACACATAGCTTAACCTAAGTTAACATGTATAGCTAAAAACAAGTGTTAATGAAAAGTTGAATAACTTTTACAATTTTCATCCGATTTGAAAAATGAAAACCATGTTTTGTTAAGAACTAAATTTTCCTTATACGTTGGTATAATTTTTTAAAAGCTTTCATATTAAAATAAGCAATGAAAAGCTACTAAAATCAAAAAAGTTTATAACTTTCGTTTTTTGTAGATATTCTTAACAAAAACAATACTTATAACTTACAAATGTATCAAAAAATTAACGTCATTTTAAAGCGTAATCAGTTTTCTTTCCAAAACCGCTTAAAAACTGGCTGAGTTACAGGTCGATAAGTTGACGAACATCACTGAGAACGGTTTTTTTAGAATAACTTCTGAAATAGAGGGTGTTTGTGAAATTTTTTGCCACAATTTGTAATGTACTTAACATGACCTATAACTAGGGTTGCCATTCTTACTGTTTTAAACAGTACATGTACTGTTTTTTGAAAAATGTACTGTTTTATTCACAACACCTAAAACAGTACGCAAAAGTACTGTTTTTTTGGATTTGTACTGTTTTTGTACTGATTTTTTTGTATATTTTACATATTTTTATATAAACAAGTTTTTTTGCGTGTACAAAGAATATATATTTTTTTAACCATGTTTTTTTTTGTGTGTACAATAGTTTTTTATATAAATTTTTTGAATCTCCCTGTATTAATTCCACTTCGTTTCTTTGTACATATATAAGTTTGGTTTGTTTACTTTTCAAGCAATGGATGTTTGTAAACACAATTTTTTTTTCATGACACTGCCCAATGCAAAAAGTAATGGCGTCCAAACTAATAATTTTACTTCTTTAGAGGATGTAAACTTGACGAAATTTTGTTGATTTGAAAAAAAATTGTTAATTCTTAAAAAAAAATTGACAAAATTTCGTTAAAGATCTACAAAAATTTTTTTGTTGATTTTACCTACGCTATTTGGTTCGGTGTATTAACTTATTTTAACTAAATATGTGATGTATTGAAGTAAAAGTTATGTTAACAATAAATACAAAAATGTACTGTTTTTTTTTTGAAAAGTACTGTTTTTTTTTCATCAATGTACTTTTTTTCACTTTTCAAATATGGCAACCCTACCTATAACCCACCCTAGGCCGTTTTCCAAGTTTATTTTCACTGTAGCACCGTGTTATTGTTATTTAGAGATTTATCGCTAAATTTTTAAGCAAAACTTGAGAAGCCCAAGAAATTTGGAGATGAATGACTAAATTTTAAAAATTTTATAAATTTAGCGATTTATAGCTACATTTTTTAATTATTATTATTATTATTTTCTAGCGATTTTTTAGTTTGATTTAGCGATATTTATAGAAATTAAATTGGCAACAGTGAGAATGAATGATATTTATTTGTTGCTTTTGCAAGAGATGCTATAAACACATAGACGACTGCAGCTACACGACTGCAGCCTGTCAAAAATAAAATACACACGTTTATATGAAAACGATTATTTTGGCACCAACACAACTACACGGCTACCCGACTACTTTTGCCGCTGTAGTCAACTTAGGTTAATTTCTATTTTTGTTGGCTGCAAAACAAAAATAGTGTTGACAATAAAACAAAATATGTAACAAATTAGTGCTTAAAAATATTTTATTTTGTTAAACACAAAAAACGTCGCAACATCAAATGGTATAATTGCATTAATATTCAAGAGGGGTTATATAAATTTATTTTCACGTTTTAATAATGTATTATAAATAAGTAATTGTATTTTTAAGTGAACTTTATATACGTGTCTACAACCAAGCATGTTGTTCTATTTTAATAAAGAAAAAAAAGATGTAATTGGCACTACTGAAACAAAAATGTATTTGTATCAGGGATGTTAAATGGAGTTTTCAATTTTGTACCAACATCCAAAAAAATTGTACTTTTTGGACGTTGACGGTACCATTTTTTTTAAATTTATTAAAACAACAAAAAAAAAAAATACATAAAAATTCTCTTGTACAGAAAAAAAAAACAAAACCTTCCAATAACATACATTATATGTATCAAAAAAATAAGGCATAAAAAAGTCTTATGAATATATGAGACCAAATCATGGAATTATTTGTTCAGTTAATAAACTATTTGGAATTTCTACATCATAGCAGCATAAATTTGTCGCTCTTAACCAATCCTTAGTCTGTATGAGACTTGATAATGTTGGCTAATGTAGTCTGTTTCTTTCCTTAGTTTTTATTACATTTTGAAAAGAAAAAACTCTTTCCACATTTGCAGACCAGTGTGGAATGGATAAAATTCCAGCAACGACTAGAAATGTCTGGAAACATATATACATTCAGTTCATTTTGAAAATTAGCTACTACCGACCAAAAACTACAAACGTTTTAATTTTTTAACGACTTCAGTTAAAAAAATTTTAGTTTTTACTCTGGCTCAAGTAATATTTTTACTAAGAAGACAAGAATGGAGCAAAATTAATGATTAATCGGTTTTTGTTTGCCTATTATGGAGGCTATAACTTTTCTAAAACATTGGGTTCTGATGAGATCTTTAACCAGATCGAAATACTAGTATTAACCTAGCTAATATGTTTGATTTGCTTTTTTTTTGTAAATATACGGAGGTTGAGAGCTCGTTCTAAATTAAACATATATAAGATTGTTTGGAATTTTCTTTCATTTCTTTAACAATAATTTAATTTTCGTTTGAGTTTTAATTTTAACGTCTTTTTCAGACAATTGCAGTTAATACTATAATTAATATGCAATTTTATTTAATTTAATTGTGAAAGGCGTGGTAGAGAAGAATGAGTGTATTTTCTAAAAATCATAACTACATTGCAAATATTCAATTTTTTCTGAATCAGACTGCGCAGTTTCTGGTATTGAACGTTCGTCAGTGACCCTGTTTTTTTGAATTTTTGAATAATGTAATATTTGTTATGTTTTTATTTGTTCGATTGCGTCTATATGAAATTTTTCTGTGCAATCACTGACCGTGGTATAGATAAACTGATTTCTAATGCCACATGCACTCGCACTACACGTTAGACAGAGCGCTTTAGCCCTCTGATCTATAGTTAGGTCGAGTTTTGTTGTGATTAAAACTAGTTTTATTCAATACACGGTGTTTTTGTTCTTGCATACATAATCTCAGAAGTACAACTCCAACAACACAACAGTTCTATTTTTAGAAACTCACCTCACTCTAATGTCCACTGTTTTCCCATATGTTATAAGTGATGCCATATCTATATATCAGTTTTCACTTCTTCAGAATTTTAATAAATTCAAAATAAAAGTGAAGTTGGCTGCAACAAGTGTCAATATATGTAAGAGCTGCCAGATAAATTTTGTAAAAAATCGTAAATTTTTAATCGATATTAAAAAAAAAAAATTGCCAACTTTATTCTTCAAAATCCTTAAAATGATGATAAATCGTAAAATCTGGCGGATATAGTCGCATATATTTTAAGAGCTCATTACATAAAACGAATAAATGCAATGAAAAAGGACACAATAACAATTTGTTTGCTATACTAAAAATTCAAAAAGGGGAAAAATTAAAAATGTTTAAATTGTACCAAATGAGTAGCGGTAGTACCACGGTTCTTTAGAAGGTCAAAATGTACCAAACAAAGTACAATTGTACCAACTTTAACATCCCTGATTTGTATAAAAAACAGCTATTGATATTTTTAAATTGAATCGTGATCAGCTGTTTACTATGCTGCTGTCGTTTCCAAAATAATAAGTAGCTGACCACACGGCGACGATTGCAGTCAACGGCATTTGCAGTCGTGTAGCTCTGCAGTCTGCTGTTGTCTATGTGTTTATAGCATCATGCTATAAACACATAGACGACTGCAGCTACACGACTACAGCCTGTCAAAAATAAAATACACACGTTTATATGAAAACGATTATTTTGGCACCAACACAACTACACGGCTACCCGACTACTTTTGCCGCTGTAGTCAACTTAGGTTAATTTCTATTTTTGTTGGCTGCAAAACAAAAATAGTGTTGACAATAAAACAAAATATGTAACAAATTAGTGCTTAAAAAATATTTTATTTTGTTAAACACAAAAAACGTCGCAACATCAAATGGTATAATTGCATTAATACTCAAGAGGGGTTATATAAATTTATTTTCACGTTATAATAATGTATTATAAATAAGTAATTGTATTTTTAAGTGAACTTTATATACGTGTCTACAACCAAGCATGTTGTTCTATTTTAATAAAGAAAAAAAAGATGTAATTGGCACTACTGAAACAAAAATGCATTTGTATCAGGGATGTTAAATGGAGTTTTCAATTTTGTACCAACATCCAAAAAAAATTGTACTTTTTGGACGTTGACGGTACCATTTTTTTTAAATTTATTAAAACAACAAAAAAAAATACATAAAAATTCTCTTGTACAGAAAAAAAAAAAAACAAAACCTTTCAATAACATACATTATATGTATGAATAAAATAAGGCATAAAAAAGTCTTATGAATATATGAGACCAAATCATGGAATTATTTGTTTAGTTAATAAACTATTTGGAATTTCTACATCATAGCAGCATAAATTTGTCGCTCTTAACCAATCCTTAGTCTGTATGAGACTTGATAATGTTGGCTAATGTAGTCTGTTTCTTTCCTTAGTTTTTATTATATTTTGAAAAGAAAAAAACTCTTTCCACATTTGCAGACCAGTGTGGAATGGATAAAATTCCAGCAACGACTAGAAATGTCTGGAAACATATTGACATTCAGTTCATTTTGAAAATTAGCTACTACCGACCAAAAACTACAAACGTTTTAATTTTTTAACGACTTCAGTTAAAAAAATTTTAGTTTTTACTCTGGCTCAAGTAATATTTTTACTAAGAAGACAAGAATGGAGCAAAATTAATGATTAATCGGTTTTTTGTTAAAGTTCTGCCTATTATGGAGGCTATAACTTTTCTAAAACATTTGCTTCTGATGAGATCTTTAACCAGATCGAAATACTAGTATTAACCTAGCTAATATGTTTGATTTGCTTTATTTTTGTAAATATACGGAGGTTGAGAGCTCGTTCTAAATTAAACATATATAAGATTGTTTGGAATTTTCTTTCATTTCTTTAACAATAATTTAATTTTCGTTTGAGTTTGAATTTTAACGTCTTTTTCAGACAATTGCAGTTAATACTATAATTAATATGCAATTTTATTTAATTTAATTGTGAAAGGCGTGGTAGAGAAGAATGAGCGTATTTTCTAAAAATCATAACTACATTGCAAATATTCAATTTTTTCTGAATCAGACTGCGCAGTTTCTGGTATTGAACGTTCGTCAGTGACCCTGTTTTTTTTTTGAATTTTTGAATAATGTAATATTTGTTATATTTTTATTTGTTCGATTGCGTCTATATGAAATTTTTCTGTGCAATCACTGACCTTGGTATAGATAAACTGATTTCTAATGCCACATGCACTCGCACTACACGTTAGACAGAGCGCTTTAGCCCTCTGAGCTATAGTTAGGTCGAGTTTTGTTGTGATTAAAACTAGTTTTATTCAATACACGGTTGTTTTTGTTCTTGCATACATAATCTCAGAAGTACAACTCCAACAACACAACAGTTCTATTTTTAGAAACTCACCTCACTCTAATGTCCACTGTTTTCCCATATGTTATAAGTGATGCCATATCTATATATCAATTTTCACTTCTTCAGAATTTTAATAAATTCAAAATAAAAGTGAAGTTGGCTGCAACAAGTGTCAATATATATAAGAGCTGCCAGATAAATTTTGTAAAAAATCGTAAATTTTTAATCGATATTAAAAAAAAAAAATTGCCAACTTTATTCTTCAAAATCCTTAAAATGATGATAAATCGTAAAATCTGGCGGATATAGTCGCATATATTTTAAGAGCTCATTACATAAAACGAATAAATGCAATGAAAAAGGACACAATAACAATTTGTTTGCTATACTAAAAATTCAAAAAGGGGAAAAATTAAAAATGTTTAAATTGTACCAAATGAGTAGCGGTAGTACCACGGTACTTTAGAAGGTCAAAATGTACCAAACAAAGTACAATTGTACCAACTTTAACATCCCTGATTTGTATAAAAAACAGCTATTGATATTTTTAAATTGAATCGTGATCAGCTGTTTACTATGCTGCTGTCGTTTCCAAAATAATAAGTAGCTGACCACACGGCGACGATTGCAGTCAACGGCATTTGCAGTCGTGTAGCTCTGCAGTCTGCTGTGGTCTATGTGTTTATAGCAAGAGCATTAAATTAATACGAATTTTATCTTACCTTACTTTATTTATATCCTCTTCCTCTGCTGTTCGCGAAAGCAGTTTAACAAAGAACTGGCCAACATTTATTCACATGCATACATATTTGAAAATAAGTGATTTCAATTTTTTTTTATCTTATATTATTACACAAATTTATATTTTTTAGATTTAGATTTAAATTTTCAACACTTTTTATTATTTTCTTATTTTCTTTTTACATTTTAAATACCATTTAATATATAAAGGAAGCCTTTATTTACTTGACCAAATTTATTTGATCTTCTTTCTTTTTTCTTATTTTCTTTCTTTATTGCAATAACTAGTGTTGCGTGCTCACACATGCAACACTAACACCAATAACAACAACAACACAATTTTATTTTTGACAAAGCAAACTAAAGAGAATAAAATAAAACCACCATACCGGCCCGCAGACGCAAATTATATTAACACTTTTAAACACTTTTTAAACGAAGTTACTTTATACAATTTGATGAAATTTTAATAAAATAATATTAAGCTACGCTTAAGGCATATTTTTATGTAAAAATATTTAAATTTTATTAATTATTTTTGTAGAAACTTTTAATTTAATAAAAAAAACACACTACCGATCATCCGTCTACCATGAAAAATTCGCACAAACTAAATATGAAATAAAAGAATGAAAGAAAAGAAAAGAAGCTTTATTTTTTACTATATAAAGAGAATGATACAGAGATGGAAAGTTGGATATTTTAATAAGTACTGTTACCTTATGTACACTCAGAAAATGATGTGGGTAGAATAAACTGCAATGACAGTTAAAATAACTGTATTTGCAGTTAAAAAGGTGTACACTAGACTTGAATTTAAATCAGAGATAGGCAGAGAGATTTTGTTGTTGTGCACTTAGAGAAACTTAAAGTTAAAATAAGAAAACGTACATAAATAAAAAAAAGAAGAAAACCGCACTTTACAGGGTGTTCCTAAAAAATATTGCCCCCTCGGGATTTAAAAAAGGCATTTTTTTCCATTTTCGGTTTTTTGGGCCGGGTCGAATTGGCCCCTAGGGCCCTAAAACTGGTATGCGTAGAAACATACAAGTGTGGGTACTCAAATGAAAGGATGTTTCTTTAGGATTTCAAATATGATATTATTTTAATGATCCGTCATCCGTAGCGCCCTCTAGAGACTATTTTGGGAACAAAGCCCTGGGACCCCGGCCCCATAAACCGAAGATAGAACAAAATTATTTTTTAATTCTGGAGACGACCTACTTTTTTTTTGAGGAACGCCCTGTAAAGTAGCCAAAAAAAAGTATTTCATATAATTTAATGTTTTTTTCCAATAATGAACACACCAACTAAACTACCAAAAAAAAATAATTTAATGAATTAAAAAATGGTTAAAATTATTAAAAAAAAAAATTTCAGATTCGTAGATTTGTTAGATTTAAAAAAAGTTGTATGTGGTTAAAAATTATTAATTCACATTCAAAATGTTCATTCATTCCCACAGTGCATATCAAACAAAAAGCGTCGAATCAAAAAAACGAAAAGCGTACAATCAACCTGTTCGTTCGAATGCTCATGCGAGACTGATTGCTTTTTTTTTAATTTTTTTAATGTGTGAGGGCATGTAGGTGTGAGATTAAAAACGCCGAGTAGTGGTTTTGCCTACCTCTGATTTAAATCAACTGCAATGTGTACACTTATAGAAAAAAATAGTAAACCTTTTTGCTTAAACTACTAAAACTTAGTCAAATAAGACGTTGCAGAAAAAATTTCTAAAATTAACAGATTTTTTTTTTCTAAATATTAGTAAGACAGGCATGGCAAAAATAACTCTGTTGAATCTAAACGTTTTTAGTTATATTTAAGTTAAATTTTAGTTAATTGAGAGTAGCAAATTTATCTGGTAAAATCTGCAACAAAAAACTGCTAAAATTAGTCGACAGAAATTTTTTAAGTTTTTTTCAGATTTTTTTTATACGGCATTTAGACTAGATAGCAAAACACGTGTTCTGGCAAAACACGTAATTTGCTATCTAGTGTGAATGTGGCTTTAATGCGAAAAAACACGTAATTTGCTATCTAGTGTGAATGTGGCTTTAATACGTAAGAAAATTCTGAAGTCTTGTATTTTTAATAGGAACATGACTTACTTAATTTTTGTAAAATACCATTTTCTTTGCTCTTGAACAGCAATTTAATTGTATTTCTTACATATAGTAAAGATGCATGTCGATGAAGGAGAATATCCGCATTTATCTTCATAAAAGACCAACACAATTACATAATGTTTGAACATGTTGTCTGAAAAATTAAAAGGATATATTTCCAACTAAATTTTTTTGTACAAAACAAAATAAAAAAGTAATCGCAGATTTGCTAATGATTACACCATACAAAAAATTTGATGCATCGGCGTTGCGACTGATAATTTCTAAATGGCTTTAGAAAGCAGATCACGAATGTGGCCTTAGAATTTCAAAATTAGATATACTACTTAAAGAAATACCTGCAAAAAAAATTTTGTAGAAAATTAAAATTTTTTGATAAACTTTTTTGCAAAAAATACAAATTTAAAATAATAATGCTACTTTTATGCTTAATTAAAACAGTATGAACTTTGCATTGTAATTCTATATATTATACGTTTCGAAAGATGCAATAATATTTCCTCTTAATAAAAAATATATTGCGAAAAGAAGATCCAAAATTTGTATATGTATCTTTATTAAAAATTACTGATTACTTAATTTATGAAAAAAAGCTCGCGAACTCTCTTTTTCTAGTTTAAGGAAAAAATGACTGAAACTAAAAAATTACATTTATTTGTATACCTTAAAAATATGAATTTTAAATAATGCATGTTAAAAATTTACTTTTTAAATTTTTACCGTAGTAACAAAATTAATTTTAATAGAAAAGTTATAAAAATAGTATTTGAAATTGAATTTTCTGAAAATTTTGTTTTTTTTTTGATGAAATGAATAAAGTGGAATATAAATTAACATCATTTGCTAAAATTTTGCAAATTCGATTAAATGATTTTATAACATTCACAAACAATAAAAATAAATGAAGTTTTCAATTTAATTGCAAGGATATCCGGAATTCCTCACCCAATCGAAATTAATTGATATGGTTTTAAATGCTTAAAGATCATAGTTTAAAACCATATTAATAGTTAATCATACCTGAAGTATGTGAATTAATAAAAAAATGTTAAAGAAAAAACTTGGATTATGATCAAAGTTAAATTCGAGAAGACTTCAAAAACCGGAGCTAAAATTAAAATTTGGTGATGACATTCGTGATCTACGTCATAAAATCTATCAGAGCTAAGCATTTTTAGTGTTTAACTGTGTTATCAATAAAAAAAAAATAGCCTAAAAGTTTAGATATATTTCGAATTTTTAAATTTTTTACGGCAGAAATTAAAAAATGGAAATTTTGTGGATTTTAACGGTTTATTTATTGAGGATAAAAAATAAATTAATTTTTAAAATCGGCTATGAAAAATCGATCTGGAATGTAGTCAGCTATTTTTCATATCTAATTCTGAAAATCGTTTAAAATTGTGAACTGTATGCAAATTTTGCTCAAATAAGTCTCATTTTCCCCACTGTGCGGGGTTTCCGCTGGAGTTCAATTTATCCGAAACAACTATAATTTACACACAATTTTGACAATAGATACGCTTTATTGTAAAATTTTGTACGAGCGATAATGTACGTCAAACTGACCTATTGGTGCTTTCTAAGTAATGTATTTAATTTTTAAAATCATTTGGTTGGGAGCTCCATCCATCGGTTACTTGGCTAAAGGCATCCATACTTTTTGCAATATTATTGCAAATATTATTACTAGTATTATTGTCATTTTTCCCTACACAGTGTAATTAGATGTACAATACTTTTGACAAAAACTAGCGCCAATCCTTTGTTCAGTTGTGGAGGGATACAAAAATTGCACAATGTGGCCAACACACTATAGAATATTTTTCACATTTCTTGGTTGCGTAATAACAATCAAAAACTTTCTTATTTTTACCAATATATTGTACAACCTTCCAATATGACATACGCACTGCTAATATTTTGCACAATAACAAAAGATGCACGAGAATATTGCGCAGTGTATGTGGGTACCTTAACTTTAGATTTCCCAAAAGTACTTTGTTTTTGTTAACCGTGAGTGCTTCTTAAAAAAAGAAAACAATTTTCCATCCCTGAAATTTTCTTATTATTTGGTACCAACAAAAGCTTCTTGTTTTTCTCTTATTTCTTTTTAGTTTGTGCAAAATTTTCATGCGAGACGGAGGTTCGGTAGTGTGTTTTTTTATTAAAATGATCGATTTATAGCAAAATAATTAATAAAAATTAAATATTTTTACATCAAAATATGCCTTAAGCGTCGCTAAATATGATTTTGTTAACATTTCGTCAAATTGTATAAAGTAAATTCGTATAAAAAGTGTTTAAAAGTGTTAAGATAATATGCGTCTGCGGGCCGGTTTTTTTATCTTTTATTCTCTTGTAGTATGTTTCGTTTAAAAAAAAATTGTGTTGTTCTTATTGCTGTTAGCGGTGCATGTGTAAGCAAGCAAAAAGTATTTTTTTGCAATAATGAAAGAAAATAAGAAAGAAGATCAAATAAATTTGGTCAAGTAAAGGCTATATC
This sequence comes from Delia radicum, assembly GCA_021234595.1. Classification (NCBI taxonomy): domain Eukaryota; kingdom Metazoa; phylum Arthropoda; class Insecta; order Diptera; family Anthomyiidae; genus Delia; species Delia radicum. The sequence continues at coordinate 203,699,921 of CM037854.1, forward strand.
ATATATTAAGTCGTAGTATTTAAAATATAATTATATAATAAAAAAGTGTTGAAAAAAATCTTAAATAAATAAAAATGTATAAGAAAAAGAAAAATAAAATCATATAATTCCAAATATGTGTGAAAGTGAAAAATAGTTTGCAAATTCTTTGATAAATTTGCTTTAGCAAACGCAATTGTATGAGGAAAAGGAAATAAATTGAGTAAGGTAAGGTAAAATTCGTATTATTTTTATACTCTTTTGCATTTGTATTATTTTTATACTCCCTGGTAAGCAGTGATGGTACATGGCACACAATTGTCCTTTTTTTGTTCTAACCGCTTTCTCAGCGTCATTTTTGGTTCATTTTGTTTACTCCCGCATATGAAGCATATGAAACAAAAAAAAAATTTTAAATCCCAACATTAGAGACCCATAACTCGGAAACCTGGGGTCACCGACAAAAAAAGGTATTTTTGAGCTCAGCATTGAAAGTTCTATTGATCGTGAAATTTTTGAAACTAATCCGAGTTATGCCCAACTAGAGTATGGCCTGAATGCTTTTTTTTTTGTCGGCGACCCCTGGTTCCCGAGTTATGGACTACCAAATTTTGAATTCATTTAATCTTCGTCAATTGTAATCGGATAAAAACAAAATATATATCAATTGAAAGATAATCGAAGCACCTTTCAAAATACTTCCAGTTCCATTAAGCGTCAAATTATAAAAGTCAGTTTTTACCGAACTTTTTGAAAAAAAAACTCAAATTTTTCTCAAAAGTTGACTAATGTAAAGGTACGAAATAAGTATCATTTTATTTTGACTAAGACTTTAAGGTTTAGTTTAAGATATAATATTCCACTCTTTTAAACCGCAAATATTAACAGTTATATTCGATATTTATTTTTCTTTATTTTTTCTCTTTTGTTCTTTTAACAAAACTCACAGAAAAAAAGTAAGTAGACAAATTAGCAACACAACTTTGCAAGTTTTAAAAAAATTTTAAGTTCAAATTAATATTTTAGTAAACAAATTTTGCTATTTTGACTTGATGACATAAAAAATTTTTTGTAATTTTTTTTTTTTGCTAATTTTACTAACGTCGAAGAAGATCCAAAAATTATAAACACCAAAAATTATAAACACTATTAATTTTCAAATCAAAATAGCCTAGTTTCTGCCTTTTTAATAGACAGGTGTCATCAGAGATTTACCATTTTAATTGTATTATTATTTGTGTCTTATAATTGCCATATTGTCTCTAATTGTCAACAACCTGCAGGCCGTAAGAGTCGAACCTAAGTTCCTTCTTACATTACAAAGGTAACAATACCAAGTCATGCATGCTAGACGATTACCTCAAGTATGGTTCCTCGAATGCAATGCAGCTAATATGCAGTTTTCTTTCCTATTTTTGTTATTGTATATTATGCTCAGAAGTGACAAACACTAACAAACACAAACATTCTATTTTTAGATGTTTGTTTATTTTCTAATCTCCTCCGTCTACCAAAAATTTATGATTTCTTTATATTTGAACACGCCTATCTCGTCCACTATATGTTAAAATTCACGAAAAATTATATTTTTCTACTTTGGGTTTAATGGAACAATAAGTACACACAATTACATTTTAATAAATATTTTATTCATTTATTTTGATTTTCGCTCATATTGGAAAACATTCTGAAAAACATGTTGTTTAGGGATATAAAAATTGCACAATGTGGCCAACACACTATAAAATATTGTTCACATTTCTTGATGGCACAATAAGAATTAAAACCTTCTTGATTTTTTTCCACAATATGACATACTCACTGGTAATATTTTGCCCAACCAACTAAATTTTTAACCGAAACCACAACAATTTACACACAATTTTTACAATAGAAACGCTTTATGGTAAAATTTTGTACCCGCGATAACGTACGTCGTACTGACCTATTGGTGCTTTCTAAGTAATGTATTCTATTTTTCAAATCATTTGGTTGGAGCTCCATCCTTCGGTTACTTGGCTAAAGGCACCCATACACTTTGCAATATTATTGCAAATATTATTGCTAGTATTATTGTCATTTTGCCCTACACAGTGCAATAAGATGTACAATACTTTTGACAACGAGTAGCAGCAATCCTTTGTTCAGTTGTGGACAACACACTATAGAATATTTTTCACATTTCTTAGTTTCGCAATAAGAATCAAAAACTTTCTTATTTTTTCCAATATATTGTACAATTTTCCAATATGACTTAAACACTGCTAAAAATTTTGTGCAATAGCAAAAGTTCATTAAAAATATTACGTAGTGTATGTAGGTACCTTAACGTTAAATTCCCAAAAGTACTTTTTTTGTTAACCTTGAGCAGAGTACGTATTTGGTGTTCTTTTTCATTTCATCTCCACGTACAATATTATTTGTGCTCTGTTTTGTTTTCCATTTGTTTTCATTTGTAAATAAGCCTCATCTCATTCTAATGAGTATGGTATTATGATTGTTTTATCTACTTGTTTCTCGATCATAGAATGAAAAATGAATCGTAAACAATTTGCTGCGTTTTTAACATGAAAAAAAAATATTTTATTTTCTTGAAAAAGGAACGGTGAACAAAAAAAAATATGAATGTATTTTACAATGTACGTATAATGATGATGTTTTTTTATGTTGTTGATGATAATGAATATGATCAAAGGGCGAAGCCGAGCTAAAATTTTCGGCGGCGGCGGCTGCGCAAAAATAACTCGGCGGCGGCTTAAAGCCGGCTTGTTGCCGACTGATTTTAGAAATATTTTGAAAAATTAAATTGATTTATTTATTTAAAAAAAGAGATTAAAAAAGTAAAAGTAATTCATTGCTACACTACCATAAGGCATTTTAATTAAGTTTGTAAGATTTTGACTATTTTGATAAAAATGGTTCCACGTCTTTCATGTTATCATGCACGAATAGCTGTTTTTTTATTGTTGCAGGATAGAGTCCACTTATTTTTTCGTTAACGCAATTCCCAGCAAAAGAAAAAGCTTGTTCTGAAGATGCTGACGTGGCTGGAATCCCAAAACACAAATTGGCCAGTTTTGCAACATTAGGAAAATGCTAAAAAGAATAATCTGTTTTTAAAATTCACATACAGTTTGTATACTTATTTGTTTAAGCTCTATCCACCAATCAATTATTTCGGATACGGTTGCTTGATTGCCAAAGTATTTTCTCACTTCAAATTCAATGTTGTTGATTGGATCAGAAGATGTTCCATGAAATTCCACCATTTGTTGACGAGTGTTAGAAATTTTCTAATAATGAACAATATTACTTCAATTTTAAATTTAACCGAATGAGGTTTTACTTAAAGTTTTCTGCTGGGTTCTTCCGTTTGGCAAATCGTTCCTGGACTTGTTGATGGTTGACTATCAGCGATTGCCTGAATTTTTTATATTTCTTCAATTATTAGCATTTCTTTAGAAATAGAATTTTCAACGTTATTTGAAAGTTCAAAAGAACTCGAAATATTTTTTGGAATTTTTTTAATGTATTTTTCCAAAATAGACCAATATTTTTGGCATGAATCCATCAAAGCTGAAACCACGTGTATTTTAAAAATCTTAAAACGATTTTTTCAAATTTTCTATTGAGAAATTGTACAGGTCTATTGTCAGTTGAAAGAAAGACTCATTTTCTGTCTTGTGCAATGAACGCATAATGCTTTCATAAAAAAATCTTGATGTCAAAAAACCATGCTGCCACAGTAACGCAAATTCCAACTTCTTTAAAAAATCATAAATATACTCAGTAAAACTAAACTATTTTTATTTATATGTTTTGCCTTGCCGCAAAATATAGATCAAAAGATTTTATAGTAATCTACTTAGCTAAAAGTAAACTATAATCTAAAAAAATTAACATTTCAGCTTAGCTATCAAAGTCGGCTAAAAAGTTTAGCCGATGGAAGCCGCATGCTTCGGCGGCGGCTAATGCAAGTAAGAATTATACAGCGGCGGCTGTGTGTCGACTTACAGCCGGTCAACTTCGCCCTCTGTATATGATACTTATTTGTTCTTTTTCACAATTCTGTAATATAAAAAAAATGGATAATAAAAACTTTAAAAATTGTATTATTGTTAATTGAAATTTAAAAATATTCAGTGACCAACAATACACGTTCAATATTATTGATAAATATTTGTTTGTCAATAAATTACTTCAAATTAAAATATTGTACCCTATATTGATAGTTTATCATATAAAGTGGAATACAGGCGTTAAATGTTATTGATAAGTTTTAGGTTTTTCACAAAAAAAATTAATTGGTGTACCCTATATTAGAAGTTAATCAATTAAATTGAAAAATTCAAAATTATTTTTAATTTGTTTTTCAGTGACATATTGAAAAGTGTGTGGGCAATATTGAAATATTAGTTTTTTTGAAATTTGTTTTTTGATGTATAAAAATTAATAAATTAAATTAAAAATGCTTATGCGATATAAAAAATAATCAAAATAAACGTCGTTTCATATAATATGGCATTCACACTAGAAACAAAACATATATTTTGCCAAAACACGTATTAAAGCTCTTTATCGCATTCCAACAGTTATTTATTCTTGTCCACTCGTTTTGGCAAAACGCGTGTTTTGCTATCTATGTAAATGACATATAAAATGAGCTGAATTTTTAAAATCTTTTGACAAATTTAAAGTATTGATCAATTTTAATTTACCGAAATGAAAATTTTAAAAAAGTTATTCCATTAATGACTTGTTTCCCATGTTACCTCTAATAAAACCGGTTTAATTTTGCTAGTTTACCTGTTTGATTTTAAAATATCTTGAACTAAAGTCAAAATAACGCTAAAATACCGAAACGAAGATGTATAACGTTATTTTGTTTATTAAAAAAAAAATTTAATGGGAACTATATTAAAAAAAGCCCTGTTATATCAGAAGGCATATGTAACTATTGGAATCGTGGTTACAAAAATATCATATCGGCATTGATGTGGGCGTGGTAAATTCCCGGTCAAAAAAGTTATATCTCAAATATAGTATCATATCCCATTTGATTTAGACCTTGTTAAACACTAACAACATTTTAAATACAAAACTAGGTAATATTACAAAAAAATTACTTCAATGAATTAAAAAGTTATTATCACAAAAAATAAAAAATAAGTATATACTACTATGCAGATACTTCAATTTAGAAAAACAGCAATTGCCATTCAGAAAACAACAATTGCGAAAAACATTTACAAAAATTATATATTTTCTATACTTCAATGAGTTTAAAAGTTATTATCAAAAAAAAAAAAATTAAATAAATTAAATAAATATAAAAAAACTATGCAGACACTGTAATTTAGAAAAACATCAATTGCCATGCATAAAGCAACAAATCCTATTTCGACAAACATTCTGTTATTCTGATGATCTATTAAAATTAAGAGGAAAAAAATTGTTGATATTCAGTATATATCAATTAAAATTGGGAAAAATTAAATACAGAATATATTAATTTAAATTCTGAAACGATCCATTGCAAATAAGAATATATCAATAACAATTCAGAACACAACAAATGATATTCATATGATGTATGCGTCCTGTTGATGTATTATTGTAAATTTCAAAAAAAAAAGATAAAATTACACACAGAGAAATAAAGTTCCAACCGAATTGAAAAGTGTATATTAATGGTAATAACTTATAAATTCAGTTAATGCAACGATATTTACGTTAGATTTCTGAATATTGTGGGCGTTGCAATTAAATTTCAGTTAAAGTAACCGAACTTTGTTATGAAAACTAATGTAAAGTTGTGCCAACCGTCTGAAATTACCTAATAACCGAATTTGAGTCGTAGTAGTCGAATTTCAGTTGGCAAATAGCTTAATTTTTCTCTGTGTGTAGATACTTTAAACTATTAATTAATTTTAAATTAATTTCAAACAAAATATATTATGATTTTGAAATTGGGTAATGTTGGCCTAACAAACACAGATGGGGTGTAATTTTAAACAGGACAGAAGTGCTAATTCTTTTTTAATTTCAAATTATATTTTGCGTATTGACATTTTTGTCTTTAAATTTAAATTTATGGAAACTTCACACCATTTCCCTTTGTTATTTAAAGTATTTAAGTATAATTTAAAAATCAAAAAAATACCATTTAAAACTAAAAAAAAAACATTAACAGAAAATAGCAATTACAAATCAAAAACAAAATCCGTTATACAAAACACAATTACAATTCAAAATATACAAAATGAAAATCAAAAAATGCCAATTCAAATATACCAACTGAATTCAAAAAAATAAAACTAAACTAATAATAGAAATTCTCGAAATAGATCTAGAAAATTCCCAAAATAGATCTATCAACACATTCCTTAAAGTGTGTCAATTAATAAATTTGAGAACAAAAACTCTATAGATTATTTGTTAGGACAATATCCTAATAAAAAAAAACATAAAGTATGGCCTCGAACTTCAATAGTTTTCATTTTCACTTAACTAATATTTTTTAATTACGTTAAATATTTTTTTAATTATCTTTAAATGTTTTGAATTGAATTTGTTATTTTTTGAATAACATTTGATATTGTTTAAAATTTAATTGGCATTTTTTGAATTTTAATTGCATTTTTTATTAGAGATAATTTTTTTATTTCAATTGCTTTACAATTGCTTTTTTTGTAAAATTATCAAAAATATTTAACATCTGTATTCCACTTTATATGATAAACTACCAATATAGGGAACAATATTTTAATTGGAAATAAGTAATTGACAAACAAATATTTATCAATAATATTGAACGTGTATTGTTGGTCGCTGTATATTTTTAAATTGCAATTAACAATAATACAATTTTTAAGTCTTTATCCATTTTATTAGTATTACCGAATTGTGAAAAAGAACAAATAAGTATCATATACATTATAATCAACAACATAAAAAACATCATCATTATACGTACATTGTAAAATACATTCACATTTTTTTGTTCACAGTTACTTTTTCAAGAAAAAAAATTTTTTTTTCATGTTAACACGCAGCAAATTGCTTACGATCAGTGCTGCCAACCCAATTTGTTAAAAAATCGTAAATTTTAGTGGAAAAAGATCATCAAAATCGTCATTTTGAGAATGAGAAATCGTCAAAATCGTCATTCCATAAACACCTCATATTTCAATAAAAAAGGAGATAGTTTACTCAAATCTTCGTTTTATTTACATTATTTGTAAATATTTAACCATTCGATGCCCTTTATTTATTTTATTTTTAGCTCCTTCACAAACGCCTACAAGTCTTAAAAACACATCTCCCTATACTCATTATGCGGAATAGAATTTTAAAATTACCGACCTATTTTAAAAACTCCAAAATTCCATGACGACATATTTATATTTTTATATTTTTTTTTCCATATTTGGTTTCACAAAATTTCGGCATAGAAAAAAATTACATTCAATAAAAAGAAGGTGGACAATTTTTGTTATCAGTGATTTTGAAGCTAAAATTACTTAAATTATTAAAAAAATAACGTTTTTGAATTTTCCTTCCTAATATTAAAATAAATGATGAAAATTATATATAGTTGATCTTTAAATTGGTAAATGAATATTTTTTGCTTGATTTGATATCATTTTATGAAATTTCTTAAGATGTTTTAAATAAAAAGAAGTTTGATAAAATTTTGACGTTAAATTATTAGAAAAAAATTTGGAAATTCGACAAACATTGCAAATTTTAAAAATCGTCATTTTCCAAGCAAATAATTTTGTTAAATCGTCAATCGTCATTTTGTCAAATTTCACTTCAAAAATCGTCAAAATAGAGACAAATCGTCAAAGCTGGCAACACTGTTTACGATTCATTTTTCATTCTATGATCGATAAACAAGTAGATAAAACAATCATACCATACTCATTAGAATGAGATGTAATCTTATTTACAAATGAAAACAAATGGAAAAGAAACATTTTTAGTTTTATCTTTCGTGTACGTTGATACAAGAAAAACAAAAATGAACAGTTCGTGGTATTAAAAAAAGAAAACAATTTTCCATCCCTGCAACTTTCCTATTATGTGGTACAAAAAAAAAGCTTCTTGTTGTTCTCTATTTCTTTTTAGTTTGTGCAAAATTTTCATGCGAGGCGGAGGTTCGGTAGTGTGTTTTTTTTTATTAAAATAATTGTTTATAGCAAAATAATTAATAAAAATTAAATATTTTTACATCAAAATATGCCTTAAGCGTCGCTAAATATTATATTGTTAAAATTTCGTCAAATTGTATAAAGAAATTCGTATAAAAAGTGTTAAGATAATATGCGTCTGCGGGCCGGTTTTTTTATCTTTTATTCTCTTGTAGTATGTTTTGTCAAAAATGAAATTGTGTTGTTCTTATTGCTGTTAGTGGTGCATGTGTATGCAAGCAAAAAGATTTTTGCAATAAAAAAAAATAAATAAAAGAAAATAAGAAAAAAGAAAGAAGATCAAATAAATTTGGTCAAGTAAAGGCTTTATCATATATTAAGTCGTATTTAAAATATAATAAAAAAAGTGTTGAAAAAAATCTTAAATAAATAAAAATGTATAAGAAAAAGAAAAATAAAATCATATCATTCCAAATATGTGTGAAAGTGAAAAATAGTTTGGAAATTCTTTGATGAATTTGCTTTAGCAAAACGCAATTGAATGAGGAAAAGGAAATAAATTGAGTAAGGTAAGGTAAAATTCGTATTATTTTTATACTCTTTTGCATTCGTATTATTTCTATACTCCCTGGTAAGCAGTGATGGTACATGGCACACAATTGTACATTTTTTGTTCTAATCGCTTTCTCAGCGTCATTTTTGGTTCATTTTGTTTATTCCCGCATATGAGTCATATGCCTCATTTTATAGACTAACTCGTGATGCTAACTTGATGCTTTTAGCACTTTTTATGGTGCTTTTCAATGTCACAAAACGCCAAAATTTTACTTATGGTGCCAAACATAGAACACACTAAATTGGTGCTTTTGTAATTTATCGTTAGTGCTCTCTTGGCAACAAATCTAGTAAAGGGTCCGCCATATAACGTATTTTTTTCCCGATGCCGATTTTGCCAAAAAAAATCATCTTTTCAGATGAAGTTCATACTGCATGGCCAGCCGAGGCAGCCATTTGAATGAAATTATTTTCCATTATTTACCGGAAGGATTGTACTTTCAAATAAAAAAGAAATTTGAGAAATATTCAGTATTTTTATGGCTAAAATAGGTGAAATAGGATATAATAGAAAAAAAATGTTGTGGCGGCGGCCCATATTTTCCTAGTACTAGGGCCATACACTCTGGATATTTAATTTATTGCATATATTTTTAACTTTGGCATGAGTTGTCGGAGCGAAACAAAATGGGTGTAATTAGAAAGCTTTTTATATAGACCTTTAATTTGGTAAGTGGTATTTTAAAGAATAACCCATTGCCGCCTAACTCATGGTTTTCGTTTTTGAACTGGAACTTTTTTTTTAAAAATGTAGTTATTTCAATATTTTGCATATGTATATAAGGTAGGTATAAAATTACTCTCAATTAAAGCCAATACTTCAAGCTTTAATTTATGGACCACCGCATTTTGAATTATTTTCATCTTCGTCAATTGTAATCGGATAACAACAAAATCCATATCAATTGAAAGATAATTGAAACACCTTCCAATATACTAGTTCCATGCGAAATTAATCTACTTGATTAATCTTCCTCGTTTACATATGTATTTTTTGATTTACTTGATAGCTGAAAGATTATTTTTGTCAGTTTAAAACACCAAGGTGTCGGATATAGTGACTCGGCATAAGAGAACCAAGTAAATTGCCGGCGTTAGTAAAAATGTTTGTTTGACAGCTAAAACATTTTTTTGCGGCAGCCTCTTAACGTTAATTTTTACCTGACTTTGTATGTATGTTTTGTTAGCGTTGCCAACCGAACTTATATAAAGCACAGAGTTGCATGCAATTGGTAGTATAGAGTCGTTTAGAAATAGTTATCAGATAAAAAGTCAGATTAACTTTTCATCAAAAAGATTAAAAAATTAGTGCTTGATTAAGCAGTTAATTCAATTTTTACGAGATAAACTTTTCTATGTGAACTCACTATAAGCAATTAATGGCATTTTTAGTAGATTAACTTGTCTATGTGAATTCCCTATAAGAAAATGTTGAATAGTTCAAGAAAGAATTAATTCAAAATAGAATTCATTTTTATTATTTAAAGCTTTTGGAAAGTAAGCAAAGATCTCATAAAAACTAAGCAAAGATAAAATTTCATTCAGTTTAGAAAATTGAATTAGAGAATTAAGCCTTTTCAACCTTTGGTGTAGTTTTACCATTTTTAGTTATATGCTAGTTAAAATGAGAAGACGTAACTATTATTATTTCTGAAAATTGGAAAGAAACTTACTATATTTATATTTCAATCATATATAGACCATTTTGTATAATATTATTAATTTAGATATACTCTTACGGTAATATTTGATAAAGTTGAATGAGGACAAAATTAGGATAAAACTGTTTTAAATCTAAACTAAATTCTAATGGTATCTAAAAAAATCTAATATGACACAATTATATAAAATTTTATTCCGTTTTTTAATCGGGTTCTCTAAAGTACATTTTTTCTTAACCTTTAGTACTGTTGCAAAAGCTCAATTTTCCATCCCTGAAATATTCTAATTATTTCGTATAAAAAAGAGCTTCTTGCTTGTTCTCTTATTTCTTTTCAGTTTGTGCAAAATTTTCATGCGAGACGGAGGTTCGGTAGTGTATTTTATATTAAATTAATCGTTTATAGAGAAATAATTAATAAAAATTATATATTTTTGCATCAAAATATGCCTTAAACGTAGCTTCATATTATTTTATTAAAATTTCATCAAATTGTATGCAGTAAATTCGTATAAAAAGTGTTTATATAATTTGCGTCTGCGGACAGCTTCTGTTGTTTTATCTCTTGTTCTCTTTAGTTTGTTTTTTCGAAAATAAAATTGTGTTGTTGTTGTTAGTGTTAGTGTGATATGTGTAAGCAAGCAAGCAAATTGCAATAAAGAAAGAAAATAAGAAAAAGAAAGAAAAGAAGATCAAATAAATTTGGTCAAGTAAAAGCTTCTTCATATTAAATCGTATTTAAAATGTAAAAAATTAATATAAAAATAAAAAAAATATTAAAAAAATATAAAATATATAAAAAAAGTATAAGAAAAAAATAAAATTAAAAAAATAAAATCATATCTGTGTGTAAGTGAAAAATAGTTTGCAAATTCTTTGATAAATTGCTTTAGCAAATACAATTGCTAGAGGAAAAGGAAATATATAAAGTAAGGTAAGACAAAATTCGTATTATTTTGTTACTCTCTTGCATTCGTATTATATTTATACTTTCTGGTAAACAGTGATGGCACATGGAACACAATTGTACATTTTTTGTTCTAATCGCTCTCTCATATGAAATAAACAAAATTGTATAGACTGATCATTTATGTATGATATGTATATTCGATTTTTATCAAAGGTTTTAATTTTTATATTAAGAAGAACGGGTTTCTTACCCGATTAAAAAACATACACAGAGAAAAAAAGTGACAACCTAAGTATATTTTAATGCAAAAAACTTATAAATTCATTTAGTACAACGATATTAACATTAGATTTCTGAATATATTGTGTGTTGAAACTAAAATTCATGTTGAATTAACCGAACGTTGTTGTGAAAACACTACAGCAGATTGTTTTCACAATTTGTTAAAGAAGTTTTGGGACTTTTAGCACATTTAATTACTATAAATGCAACTAATGTTCAGTTTTACTAACAGAAGGAAATTCGTAATAACCGAATTTAAGTCGCAGTAACAGAATTTCAGTTGGCAAATAGCTAAATTTTTCTCAGTGTGCATTAATATGATGCAACATTTATATAATCATTTGTAATTTAATATGAGTCTTAATACAGTTTTAGCAGAGAAATGGGCATTAGTTTAGTTCTTATTTGATAATATCAGATTAAATTACATCCGAATAATGGCGCTATACAATTTAATTCAAATTTATATAGTGGTATTAATTTATATTTGAACTGATATAAATATATACAAAATAAGCTATAGTTTTATGCGGTTTTTGAATTCAAAACTTCATTGAAATTCGACATCTTAGCAGAAATAATTACCGTCAAAAACGTTATTAATCCTTTCGGATTTAAGTCACTTGCAAAAAGTTTACGACTATATAATTTATATTTAAATATTGGTATAAATTTATATCTGAACTGATAAAAATATATACAAAATAAGCTATTGTTTTATTCGGGTTTTGAATTTAAAACTTCATTGAAATCCGAAATATTTGCAGAAATAATTACCGTCAAATACGGGTTTTGCTATATCGTTATTAATCCTTTCAGATCTTAGTCACTTACAAAAATTTTACGACATTATAATTTGTAGTAAATTCCTTTCCATATGAAAATTAAATTTTATTTATGAAATTCTTTTGAAATCACCTAAAAAAATAAGTTTTTTGAGCAAACTTTGAAAAAACTGAACTCCTAATGTTACAAATGCAACATGTTCTTTTTTTAGGGTTCCTACATCTTTGTGTATAAGGTGTAGAAATTAAGGAACCAGAAAAGAATCAAAATGCGTGTTCAAAAGTCAAAAATTATGGTAAATTTTCTTCGACTAAGTAGTTCAGTCAAAAGCCGCCATGTAAAATTATACACAAAATAAGACAGGCAATTTTACTAGTGTATTGATGTAATACAATACATATGTATATCCAAATATTATTGACAAATTTTTAGTGTGACTCTGCCTGGGGTACACAGAAAAAATTATCAACCTAAAATATCTAATTAAGATTTGATTTGAATTTAATTTGTTTCTAAACAAATATTTAATTGAATCAATTAATATTTTAATTGACTTTTAAATATATAAATACGTATTTTATTTTAGACGCAATTATCATATTATTTTTTCATACTCTGTATGCATAAATAAAAATTTTCAGTATAAAATACCAAATACATTTGAAGTTAACAAACCAAACAAGCACACACACAAACAGACTCAGCATTGCAAAAAAACACACATACCAACATATAGATCACACACTTTTTTTGTGAGTATCATATTTTCTTTTTTGTAGAAGTTATTTATAACTTTTTTCTTCCTTCATTAATTTTAATAAAATGTTTAATTGATAGTATCATTGCCGTGATAGGTTTCAAAATCAATTAAAATATTAATTGATTCAATAAATTTTTTAATTGAACCCCGTTTTTAGTTTTTTCTGTGTAATATACAATTTTATTCAAAAATACTTTTTTTTTATATATGCTAAATATATATTATTTTGTATTTTGCAATGTCTAAGTGCTATAAAAAATGTAAAAAATACGATAAAATTAATCCAATTATATATGACGTTATATAGTCATATTTAATTAGATAATTTATACATTTTTTATAGCACTTTTTTAAAAAATTATTAATTATATAAAAAAGACCGGTCTTATAAAGGTTATTTGGTTAGAGACGTGTGGGGAAATTATTTTAAAGAAAATAAATTAATAAGCAAAAGATTACTCCATTTACTTTTTTATTAAGAAAAATCAGCAATTTCCTTCTAACAAACGGCAAAAATTAAAAAATTTACCAGCCGGTGTTGCCATGTAACAATTTAGAAAAATCGCCTAAAACGAAATAATTGTTTAGATTTGTCTTTTTTGTTATGCACAATAATGCTTTGATCCTTTGCAAAATGGGATGATAAATTCTGCAAAAATATAGTAAAATCTGAGAAATACCGCGGATTTACTTTACATATTTATTAAACAAATTTGGTACACAAATGTTGTTAAAGGGCTCAACAGTATTTACCATAAAGAATTAAGAGAAAATATAATTTTTTTAAATTTCCTGCATATAACTTCGATAAAACATGCAAAACTTTAATGGAATTTTGAGAAAAATCTGAACCATAAATAAAAAAACTACACACAAAAAACAGACTCGGTAATAGCAACCGTATTTGTTGCCAATCGAATGCTTCAGTTATTGCAACCGATTTGTTCGGATGTGACAACATGCATTCGATTAAAACAACAGAAATTCTGGCACGACAATAGAATTTCGATGGCCTCAGCAGAAATTCGGTAATAACTACCGAAAAATTCGATAGCTACAACCGAAACATTCGATTGGCTACATATACGGTTGCTACTATTGAGTCTGTTTTCTGGGTGTTTGTACACCTTTAAAAACAACGTGGCCGAAATATTCAGGATTAATGATCGCTACTCTGTTTTTTGATTTTGGGGGTAAAATTTGTAGCGCTGTGTTTGTAAATAACTTTTTTAACTAAAATTTTGGCCACTTAAATTTAGCAGAATATGATTCTTAACTTCACTAAAAATTCTGTTGGCTAAGAAAAAAATCCAGTGGATTTAAGACATGTCCTTAATTCTCGGAAATTCTGACAACAATTCGAGGGAATCGGAAAGTGAAAAATCGTCAAACTCTCAGTGTTAAAAACGCTATTTGAACTGATATATTTACTAGAGATCATCACCAAAATTTGATTTTGGAATATCATTACGTTTTTTACGGTTTTTACATAAATAAAAAAAATGGTATTATTTTTCTTTGAAATTTAACTTTTACTACAAATCAATGGTTTTCTATGAAATTTGAGCTCGACATTCGATTCTACACCAAACATTATATTAGAAAAAAAAACTTTTTCCCAGTTTTTAAAGTGCACCGTTTAGGCACTAGAGTGTTTTCAAAAATTTTTAGGAATACGTAATATATTTTTATTGTGATTAAAACACAATAAAAATATATTACCAACTGAGAATAATGGTACAAACACTTCGACGTATCGCGAACTGCTAAAAAGTTATTAGGAATTAATATTTTAAAAAAATAATTAAAAAATATTTTTTTAGCACATACAACCAAAACGTATTTTAAGCCACGAAAAATGCTACAAACGTTTTCGACATAACGCGGCCCCGTTAAAAAGTTGTTAAAATATTCCATTTTAGTAAAGACAATATTTTGAAAAACTTAATAACTTTTAACTGGGTTAGCATAAAGCGAAAATGTTTGCACTATGGCAATGTCAGCTAAAAATGCTTTTAGATTGTGTATCATACAAAAAAAAAAAAAATACTTTAAAGGTTTTTTAAAAAAATTGATTTTTCCGACCACTCAATTTCCTAAATAGTTCACTTTGAAAACGGGAAAAAAGTTGGAATTAAACAAAAGAAGTTGGAATTAAACAAAAAAAAATAATAACGACATTTTTTTCCTGATTCCAGAACATTTTTAAAAATGATGATATCCCCAAAACCAATAAAAAATTTAAACTTTTCTGACCAACTCTAATATTTACATACAGTGTTTTATAAAATTTATAAATTTTTTCCGCAATTTTAAAAATGCTAGAAAATATATTTTTTACTTTTTTATTTGGCGGTAAATGCAATTTTTTCTTCATACGACCTGATCCCGTTTGGTCCGCTGTTGGCAAAATAACCGCGAATTTCGTTCCTATTTGTCCTAAGAAAATATTTTTTTTTTGTAAAATTAATAAGTGATCAAAAATTTTTTAAATTTTGTATTAAAAATACAAAAATTGTTTTTTTCGGACTTTCTATATTTTCATATATTTAGTTAGAATATTGTTCTACCTTAAGTCCAAAAATTTTTTATTTGATGCTTTTCAAAAGTTTGATCATTTTCATGATAGACAATACAATTGTTTCATTGGCATCATCCAAATCTTCAGTTGTCTGCAATAGAGAAAGATAATTGAGGTAGAACAATATTCTAACTAAATATATTAATAAAAAATTCTCAATTGTGTCCTTCTTCTCTCTAGCATCTTTACTAAACGAGTTTATTGGCAAACCATTTAAAAAAATAAAATTCCTGACCATATTGAAATCTTTCGCGGTGTATATTATCGAAAAGAAAACCTTCATATTATTTATGTTTAATTTTAAATATGTTCTTGTAATCTTATAGTAATGCCATATGTTATCTTCTCTGGATAATGTCATGAATTTGAAAAAATGCAAATATAATGGAATTATCTTTAGGCATATGGAGTGACAACACAACAAGAAAAAAATAGATATAAACGACTGTTAAATCGCCTCTGATAAGTTAACAGGGAGTTAACAGATCGTAACATAATGTTAACAACTTCAACAATACTGTTATATTGCCCTTAATTTCTAAATTAACATTAATGTTAATTTATTAGTAGAGAGTTAATAATATATAACATTTTTTAAAACCATCATCATTTTTTTTTTGTTTTATTTTTATATATTCTTTATTTGTACATTAAAAAAACAGTAGTATTATGTTAAAATTAAAACACATTTTCTTATTTTTAATATTTTTTAAAAAAAAACCGGGGTAATAAAAACTTTAACTACTTTATTAAAAACAAAATATTGCTCCAACATCTAAAAACTGTCAAATTGTCTCTTCTTTATGCCATTCTAAAACCATTTCATGTCATTCTAAAACCATGCATTCTGGTACGCTCTTCATCAGTATAATCGGACATGGAATTTAGAGCAGTCGTCCAAGCAACTTGACCAGCTTCATATTGACGATTGTGTTCCTCAATGATCTTTTTACGTTCAGCCACTATGGCACGTCTTCGTTGTTCTTCCGCATCATCACTATAGGTTTTATTATTTTTCAGCTGCAATTAAATAAATATTTAGTTCTGTTTTTTCGGAATACTTTTAAGTAAATAATAACAAAATCAGAAAGAAAACCTTCCACTTTTAATTCACCTTATATTCTTGCCACTCTTCGTCCGTTAAAGTTGCCATGCTTATTGAGACTAAAAAAATACTAAATATATTTTTAGTGTTGCTTTAATGATTTGAGTAAACATGAGTGTAAATATAGGTGGCCAGATTGTCACTTGAACGATTTAACATTTTGGAAAAGTTTTAGGGAAAAATGGGACAAGTTGTACTCTCAGAAACTGCTTCCGAGTTAAGTTAACTGCACCCTTTTTTGTTACTTTTTTTTACCTACATGCTTGGCAATACTGTTCAGTAGGTTGTCCCCTAAAAATCGATTTGTTATTATCCCACAGTCTAGAACTAAGATAAAATATCTCTACAAAAAGTGAATACGTCGGCCGAATAACGGTATCTAATATTGCTTATTGCCTAGCTTATGTTAAGGGTATGGGGAACACGTACTTATGGTAACTCATATAATTTTCTTATTTTTCTTCGATCTTTTTAAATAAATTTTTTTGTCTTTGTTTTATTGAGCTAAAGATCCTTTATTTTATAATTATTTATTTCCAATATTTCGTCTTCGCTTTGGAAGACTTCTGCAGGAAATATTGGAAATAAATAATTATAATTATAAAATAAAGAATCTTTAGCTCAATAAAAACAAGACAAAAAAAAAGTTAACTCATATATTTAAAAAAAAATCAGGGAGGAAGGTTGTTTTACTATTACTTTAAAAATAATCCTTTAAACACAGATTAATACACAGATGTTAAAACAAGTAACATACACTGAGAGAATTATCTTCACTTCAGTAATGAATTTCTTTATAGCTTCAATGAAAATTGTCACTGGAACTCGTCCATTAATCAATAAAACAGGTTTCATTAAGTCAATGTTTATGAAATGTTTGTAGCATTAATGAAAATCTTCATACAACTAATGAATCATTCCGACAATGAGCGTTTATATAATTTATGAACAGTTTTCATAAAAATTTTTAATATTAAGACATTTATCCATGGTTATATAAAGACATTTCTTGAAACTAATAAAACTCTTCTTGACAATGCTTTGGACCTAAGCAAAATTTTTTTTTTTATAAAGAGAAGCAACACTCAGGAAATTCTTCCTATTAATTAAATGGTTGCTTTCTTTGGAAAGGGGTTAGTGGAGAGATGAAAGGTGGTGAAAAGATGAAGGGCTTCAACATGGCAACACTGTAATTGCGCGAGATGATAAGTCTTAGAAACAGTTGTTGCTCACCACCTGATGTAGAGTTGGCGAATTTATTGAAGCCGCAGCGATACATATAAGTGATAGAAAACTCATACATATGATTTTCTAAATTGATGTTGGTCGGTCACCGGGAATCGAACCGGACCATCTGTGTAAACAGTCCCAACGCGCTAACCATTACACCACAACGCCACGAACACTTAAGAATTAATCTTAAAACTTTAAAATTACATTATCAATTTTATGATAATGTATTCTAGAATAAATAAATATTCTAATTTAAACTATTGTAATTAAATTATTTCATCTAATAAAGTAATATTTATTTATTATTTATTGTATTAACATGAAATTGAAAACTTAATGCTAATTGTTATTGAGCAATGGCAGCGTATTTATAAAAATGCGAATTTAAAAAAAACTCATTGAAATAATTCAAAGTGCTTATTGCTAATACTTAAACATTTTAAAAAACAACTGCATAAATATTACAAAAAATAACAACGGTATGTAGAAGTTATCTTGTTTTTATATAAATGCTTTCAAGCGAAATTATAAAAGCATTTCAAGCTAGTTGCGAGATTGAGCAATTATTTAATTTGATTCAATTAATTTTTAAATTTAGAGCTTTTAAACTTTCTAAAAATCGATTTAATTGAAAAAAGTAGGGAAATATGTTTCTGTGTTAGTTACTCCTCACTTTATATTTCAAAAAAGTTTTAGTCCTTTGAACAAAAATCATTTTCTAAACAACTTATCTTTAGTCTCAAATCATTCAATGCCCAACATTTAAACTCCTTTCTTGGCAAATTTCTACCAATCTGGCATCTCTCCAGACATATGGCGAAATCATTTCATGAGTTTTTAACACAAATATGCAATCAACAAAAAATACTGAGCAATAAATTTTAAATTAAATTTATTCTTT
>CM037854.1:203718988-203747911 GCA_021234595.1 Delia radicum
TTTTTGAGCAAAAATAAGTTATTTTTTGGTTTTTATTTTTTCGAGCAAAAATAAAAGTTATTTTTTGATTTTTAATTTTGAGCAAAATAAAAGGTTTTTTTTTTATTTTTAATTTTTCGAGCAAGTATAAAAGTCATTTTTTGGTTTTAATTTTTTTTTTACCAAAGTTTTTTTTTGATTTTATTTTTTCGAGCAAGTATAAAAGTCATTTTTTGGTTTTAATTTTTTTTTTTAACCAAAAATAAAAGTTATTAGGTTTGTAATTATGATTTTTCAGTGATGATAGATATACAGCAAATATTTTGCAATGTTATTTTTGTGATAACTGTATTAATATATATTATTATACATTTTTTAAGTATCTAACTACAAGACCAACATCTCTATTTGTACGAGCAGTGCGCCAATTTTTGGAAATTAAATTCGTCATTTTTAAAACAAGAATTCTTCAAAAAAAGCGTCATATTAAAAAATAAGTTTTACTGATTATAAAACTCGAAAATATTACAAAAGGCAACCATAAAATTTATATATTATATGTATATATTTATATATTATATATATATAATATAACTGCGTTATTTGTTATTTATTCGTTATAAAAATAAAAATTTATAACATGGAATTTCAACTCAAGAAATTGAAATAAATATCAAAAATAACTTTTATTTTTGCTCCAAAACATAAAAATCAAATATAACTTTTGCCCGAAAAAAATAAAAATCAAAAAATAACTTTTAATTTTGCCCGAAAAAAATAAAAATCAAAAATAACTTTTATTTTTGCTCGAAAAAATAAAATCAAAAAATAACTTTTATTTTTGCTCGAAAAAATAAAAATCAAAATATAACTTTTATTTTTGCCCGAAAAAATAAAAATCAAAAATACTTTTATTTTTGCTCGAAAAAATAAAAATCAAAAAATAACTTTATTTTTTAAATTTATTTTCATCGGGATAAACATTAATTGCATTTATAGTAATTAAATGTGCTAAAGTCCCAAACTTATTTAACAAATTGTGAAAAGCAATCTGATGTAGGCGTGTCCCTATCCGGATTTCATTCCTGCCTAAGGAAACCTTCAGGGACTTTGTTATTAGAATTTCTAGAGATATTTGTTATGTTAAATCACAAACTCATTGAGAATTTCTTGTCCTCGTCTAGGAGCGAGATTCAAAATTTAAAATATCAAAGAAAAAATAAAAATCAAAAAATATTTTTTATTTTGCTCAAAAAAATAAAAATCAAAAAAAAAAAAACTTTTATTTTTGCTAAAAAAAAAATAAAAATCAAATTTTAAAAAGCAATGCATTTTATTATAGACTAGTTCATAAGGATCAAAATGGTATGCTTGAAACAGTTTTCCGACATTTACTTCTAATTGCTTTTTTTGTTTAAAAAATTTGGAAAATAATTGTTATTTTCGGTCCCTGCTTTTCTCGATACACTGATGCAAGAGCTAGAGCACCAAGTCTAGCTTCACCCATAGAATTCCTTAAATATGTTTTCACTCTTTTTAGGGTGGAAAAACTTCTCTCCGCGGATGCAGTTGTAACAGGAATTACTATCAGTAAATGTAAAAACATGTAAACGTTTGGAAAAAAGTTCCTTGTTGCAATCTTGAATAGCATCTAGCGGATTTGATGGTCTTTATGGTAGTGTTTCCATAGATCAATTTCAGTTAATATATCATTAGTTTGAAAAATTATAGTTTCAAAAAAATATTATAAATTCATTTATTACATACTAACCAAAAACAAAAATAAAATAAAAAATCGAAAATATTTCGGGGGGGGCTTTGGCCCCCAGGGCCCCCCCCCCTGGGTACGCCCACTGGCCGCAGAAGTCGGCGGCGGCTCAAGTGCCTGAAAAATAGTCGGCGGCGGCTAAGCCGCGGCAATGAGCCGATCGGCTTCGGTCTCTGAACTACAACTGTGTTCTGGTTCTACAGCTCAAATAGCTCGAAAGCATAGTAAACAAGCTGCAATTGTTGCCAGCCATTGACTAAAAAATAAAAAGAAAGAAAAAAAAAAGTAAATACAGGAAGTGCGAACGCGTGTTATTTGAAACAATCATCCTGTTGGCAAAATATCACAATACCAACATATAGAAAAGCACATGCAAAATCATTATCACCATCATCAACATCATTATCAAAATCTTCATTATCCTTGTAAGGACCTCTTAAATATTTTTTTTTTTTTTTGCAAGTTGCCTTGATTGTTTACATGCATGTATTTGGCATTACTGTTAATTTGTTTTCTTTGGAAAACAGCTTGAATAGATCAATAAGTGCTTGTTGGATTTTTTTTTTGTAAATAGATTTGAGCTTTTTTATAAATAAAAAAATTTTTCTACATAAAATGTGTAAGATTTTTTTAATTTAAATTTGATTGTTATTTTAATATTTTATCTAAAGTAAAATTTGTTAAATTGAACAAGTTTGCAATTAAATTAAAATAAAAAAAAAATTTCAATTATTTTAATAGTACTCTTTGTTATTTGACTGCGTACACAGAAAATATTATGGGCTAAAAAAATCTAATTAAACAATTTTTTTTAATTGATTCAATTAAAAAATTTATTGAATTTTTTAATATATCCATTCAGTGTTGACAACATGTAAACAACATTTTTAAAAATTTGGCAAACTATTTTTTTTTTATTTATTTAGATTAAATAATCAAACAAAGGTTTAATTATATCAATATATTATTAAATTCGTTGGTGGCCCTTTGTTCCCAATAGGAACCACAGGACATAATATATATATAATATTGTTTAATTTGTAAATAAAAAGAAAAAAAAAAACGCAAATGATTAACTTTTAATAAGTTGAATAGTTTACCGATTTCAAATACACGCAAAATCGTAGTTATTTCAACACTCTTTTTGTTGAGATATTCGTGTACACACGAAAAACTTAATTTAGTTTTGTGTTTTATCTGTGGTAAAAAAGTGCACATGTGATTTAAATAAACCTTATCGAAAAAGGACAATTAAACTATTATTTTAGTAAATAATTAAATTTTCAATAAGTATAAGTGTCATTAAACTGTAACGACGTGTTTTCCACCTAATGCTGGGGTAGAGCTCGCGGCTCCCAGGGTTCGTTACAAAATAATTTGTTTTTCTAACGATGAGAGAGAATTAAAAACACATTTCATTTACCGCTTATTTGATTATCTCATTACTTTATTCCACATAGACGTTATTTATTTATAACAAACGAATAATAATTCAATATAACTAGTCGTACAAATAGCATAAATATTAACACGAATCGACGGCACACAGCGACATTTAGAGGATGAACGATTTGAGAACAAATAACGAGGGGCGATCGGTTGATGGTAAACTCAACAACTTGTTCTGAGAATAGGGGCGGGACGATCATGGGACACTTACAATAGCTACAGAGCACTGCTTGGCGGAAAGCTCACCAACAAGGAAAGAGAGGGAGCGTTCGGCTGTAAGCACGTAAACAGAAAGGGAGAACGGTTGATGGTAAACTCAACAACAGTTCTGGGACTATGGGAGAGGGTAGGGATGAATACTCCGAATAAAAGAGAGTCTGGTTGGCGGTAATCTCACCAACAAAGAGAGAGAACGGTTGATGGTAAACTCAACAACGGTTCTGAAAATTTGGAAGAGGGGCGGTACAGGAATGCTCAAAAATAAAGAGAGTCTGGTCGGCGGTAATCTCACCAACAAAGAGAGAGAACGGTTGATGGTAAACTCAACAACGGTTCTGAAAATTTGGGAGAGGGGCGGTACAGAAATGCTCAAAACAAGAGAGCTGATTGGCGGTAATCTCACCAACAAAACAGAGATAGAGGTCAGCGGTAATCTCGCCGACAAAGAGAGAGAACGGTTGATGGTAACTCAACAACGGTTCTGAAAATTTGGGAGAGGGCGGTACAGAAATGCTCAAAACAAAGAGAGCTGATTGGCGGTAATCTCACCAACAAAACAGAGATAGAGGTCAGCGGTAATCTCGCCGACAAAGAGAGAGAACGGTTGATGGTAAACTCAACAACGGTTCTGAAAATTTGGGAGAGGGCGGTACAGAAATGCTCAAAACAAAGAGAGCTGATTGGCGGTAATCTCACCAACAAAACAGAGATAGGGGTCAGCGGTAATCTCGCCGACAAAGAGAGAGAACGGTTGATGGTAAACTCAACAACGGTTCTGAAAATTTGGGAGAGGGCGGTACAGAAATGCTCAAAACAAAGAGAGCTGATTGGCGGTAATCTCACCAACAGAACAGAGATAGAGGTCAGCGGTAATCTCGCCGACAAAGAGAGAGAACGGTTGCTGGTAAACTCAACAACGAGTCTCAAATTCAGGACGTTTAGTGGGAAAACTCACCAAAGTTAAGCAAAGTCGATCTTGTCTTAACGACGTCCGTAGACTGACTGAATTTTATTCGCTAGTGCACCGCCTTTTATATGGTGCGATCAGCTGCTATGTTACACATTTTACTCCTTTTTTATGCTGCTTAATATCGTAGTAACTACATGGTTGTCTATATAGTAGTAGCCTATGATTAGTTCTTATATCTACCGCTTGGGTTATTATAAAATAATCCGTTAAGTTCAAATGTGTTTAATTTTATTAAGTACAATAAAAATTACAATGCAAATTCAATAGCAAAATATAAAAATTAACAAAAATAATTAATATGTAGCCAAAAACGAGCCACCGCGACTTTTGGCGTCACATTACTTCCTTACGGGGCCCAACGAAAAGATTTTTATTTCACCTGCCGGCGTAATTGTCACTTGGTAGCGTATATCTGCAACATCCTTTGCGAATCGGACCCTTGCTCTGCGCTTACGTTTGGCCATGGCATCTTTTATATTGGTCTGCCACTCGAGTGGTACTTCAACAAATTTCACTTCTCTACGCTCCTGGCTTTTTATAATTGGTAGTTGTGGCTTTACTACGTCGGCCAATTCAGTTTTTTTAAATTATTTAGACCTATAATAAACCGTACACAAAGAATGCAAATTAGATTTTACATAAAATTTTTGAAAGAAATGGTTGCTTGCTAATTTAAGGAATGTAAGGTTTAAGGTCGCCTAGGTGTGCCGTACGATTGAGATTCCCCTCCCCCTGTACACGAACAATAACCGGTGATATAAATTCTTGTACAATAAAGGGTCCTCCATATTTAGGTGCTAGCTTCGCTGCGAAATTTTCACTAGCTTTCGAGAGTGGATGCAAACGAACTAAGACTTGGTCCCCAATCTTTGGTTTCCAAGTTCGGCGACGTAGATTATAATGTCTCTTCTGATCCTGTGATGCCCTAGCTAAATTTCTTCTGACTATTTCAAACATTTCCTTCATTTCCTTTTTCTTCTGTTCCGGTGTTAAGTTACGTGATCCTGTACCGACAGTTACTTCATCATATAGTGCACCTGGAGGGCGAGGTTCCCGTCCTTGAGTTAAGAACGCAGGGGAATACCCCGTATATTCCGATGTGCTGGTATTCATTGCTAGCATTATTTCGGGCACGCATTCGTCCCATTTGGTATGCTGTGTTCCAGTAAATTGCGCGATCATTGTTTTAACAGTCCGGTTCGCCCTTTCAGTAGGGTTCTCCTGTGGCGTATATGGCGCAGTGAGTTGTTGACGTACACCTACTTCCTTCAGATATCTTTGGAAAATTCTCGACGTAAACTGCGTACCGTTGTCTGTGATGATGACTTTTGGGACTCCGTATCGCGATATAATTCTTTCCCGAAGTGCCTTCACCAGACCCTCTGCGGTGGCTTTCCTTAGTGGTACTAGCTCTGTCCACTTTGAAAATTTATCGAAGAAGACTAGTAACATGGTACATCCGTGTTTTGATCGTGGTAGTGGTCCAACAAAATCGGCACACAAAGTTGCCCAAGGCTCTTCAGGAATTTTCGTTAACATTTCTCCTGCAGGCTGCTGTTGACTGATTTTGAAGCGCTGACAAGAGGAACAGCGACGAACGAAACGGCTGACGTCTCTAGACATCCCCGGCCAGTAGTATCTATTTGTAATTCGGTTGATAGTTTTTCTGACTCCTAGATGTCCTGCTACTGCACTTTCATGATTTTCTTGCAAGACACGATTTCGAAGTGGCTGTGCAACGCATAACTTCCACGGCGTACAATCTTCATCATTGAGTTGGCGAGGGAAATGACGGTAAAGTTGGTTATTGACTATAACATAATCTGGAAACTTCTCTGGGTTTTCACGTACTTCCTTAGTCCGCTTCTGGATCCAAGGGCATGTGGTGTTAGGCTGTGATATCGTGTTGACCAAATTGAGGCTCTCAACTGGCTGACGTGACAAAGCATCGGCGACAACGTTGTGTTTTCCTTTTCGATATTGTACAGTAAAATTAAACTGTTGTAGCTCCAAGGCCCATCTTGCTAATCTCCCGGTGGGGTTCTCAATAGAATTTAGCCATTTCAACGACAAATGATCGGTTAAAACAATGAATTGGTAGCCTTCTAAATACGGCCGCATTTTCCGAATACCCCAGATAATGGCTAAGCACTCTTTCTCTGTTGCTGAATAGTTTTTTTCTGACTTGTTCAAATGTCGGCTCGCATAAGCGATCACACGTTCAGCTCCATCTAATTCCTGCGTTAAAACTACTCCTAGGCCATAATCACTTGCGTCCGTTTGTAAGGTAAATGTTTTTGAAAAATCCGGGCAGGCTAGAACAGGAGCTTCGGTCAGTTTTGACTTCAGTATTTCAAACGCTTGTTGTTGTTCGTCTCCCCATTTCCAATGTTTACCCTTTTTTAAAAGTAGGGTGAGAGGTTGGGATATGTTGGCAAAATCTGGAACGAAACGCCTGTACCATGATGCGACTCCCAGAAACCTTCTAACTTCTTTCACACTTTGGGGTGGCTGCATTTGTGCTATTGCTGCGATTTTATCAGGATCTGTCTTTATTCCTTCCCCACTAACGACATGCCCTAAATATTTCGTTTCGCTTTTAAAGAACTCACACTTTTCTGGATTTATCTTAAGATTGGCTGCCCTCAAACGTCGCAATACTTCTTTAAGATTCAAGAGATGCTCCTCAAGAGTCTTTCCAATAACTATGATATCATCTAAATATGCGAACGCATGTGGCTCCATATCTGGACCGATTACACTATCCAATGCTCTCTGGAAGGTGGCAGGTGCTGAATGTAAACCAAAAGGCATCACTCTCCATTGGTATAGTCCGCGACCAGTTACAGCAAAGGCTGTATATTTTCTGCTGTCAGGCTCTAATGGGATTTGCCAATAACCATCCTTAAGGTCCAGGCTGCTTACATATTTTGCATTACGCAGTCGATTTAATATTGTGTCTATTCTGGGCAGAGGATAAGCATCGGGAACAGACCTTAAGTTTAACTGACGGAAATCCATACACGTTCTCCAGGTTCCATTTTTCTTTTTCGCCAGAGTGATTGGGAAACTATAGGGACTGTGGGATGGTTCTATACATCCTCGAGAAATAAGTTTATTCACTTCTGCGTCGATAATGGCTTGCATTGCAGGATTTCTCTGGGAATAGCGTAGTTTAATCGGCCTATCATCTTTCATAACTATTTTGTGGGAAGCAATCGTTGACAATCCGTGGATTTTCTGGAATTTTGGTAGCTCGCTTTCTAAAAATTCTTTAATTTGTTTCTGTTCATTGGGCGCGTATTTACTTATATGGTTCTCATTTTCGGAATTTTCGTCCAAAGGGGAAATGTTCTCTTCGGTAACATTTGTTTCGACATTGTTAATTTTTGTTGTTATATCGTGAATTTCTATCTGTGTTTTGTTTTTTCTCTTTTTCATTCGCTGCCCCTCTGACGCTTAAACATCTTTCGGTGCTTGTTGGTTTTGTTTCGCAGGTTACCGTGATACCAGCGCAGATAATTGTTGTTTTAAAACTTCGTAGAAAATCAAGACCAAGAATTACGTGTTCTTTTAATTCTGGCAGGACGAGGAAAGTCCAATTAGCAGTAGTATTTCCAAGTCTCACGTTGTAATTAGCACCATGAGAAACTTCTCTCTTGGTCCCATCTGCCAATATAACATCTAGGTTTTCTTGGATATAAGTGGCAACGAGTCCTTTTTGTGTAGCGAAAGATGGTTGAATGAAACTCCTAGAGGCCCCGGTATCTATTGTAGCCGTGATAAGTTTATTCTGGATGAGAAGAGTAGCTGTTAATCGGGCTTCGTCACATTGGAGAGAAGTTAACTTGACGGAGGGACATTTTTTTTGGAGGACCGACTTCCCTCAGTTCCGACGACCTCCGAAAGCGTTTCCCGACCCACGTGCATTATTGTCATCTCGTCTAACCATACTAGTAGAATTATTTGTTCCGGGTAACATACGATGATGCTCAACACGACTGGATTGGTTTGGGGCCGGTATACTTTCTAGTTCATCAGCTAACGAAATTAGTTCATCCAATGATGTAAAGTCTCTTCTTTTGATGAATAATTGATAATCAGGGTGTCCGTTACGGAAGATTCTTTCCAGTTTCTCTTCTTCGGTCATATTTGTGTGACGCATCAGGGTTTGGAGAGCGAGTACGTAATCTTTAAATGATTCTCTTGCACGTTGGGTTCTTCGCCGTATTTCATCGTCCAATTTTTCAAAATATAACGGGGGTAAGAAAAATTTACTAAAACTTGATTTAAACTGATTCCATCCGGTCCAGTGTTTATTATTATTTCGAAACCATGTAAGGGCTTTGTCACGAAGGAACTCAGGCATCAATCTAGGGAGTTGGTTCAAATCGACATGGTACATTTCGGCAAGTTCTTCAACTCTCTCAATGAATCCTAAAGGGTCGTGTCCTCCATCATATTTCAAACCCCCATTTCCGCACCTGGTCAATGATAACTGTTCTGGGGTCCTCATACGTTTTGGACTCATTGCTCTTTTGAGATGTTTCCTTTTTTATGGGCGAAGAGCTAGTTTGTGTCATCCCACTGGGAACATTAAGAGTTTGAGTGTTCTTCGGGGTATTGGGTGGCACCCGCATTTTGAGGGTCGTAGATGGCTTGTATTGTTAATAACCGCTGGAAGCGATCTGGTTCATGCGTCAAACCGAGGAATTTAGCGAACCTTTTTCTGAGCTCTTCGACCGATCCTGTGCTTTCCAGGCTGAACTCGTTGAGATACGTGACCAGGTCATCCCGCTTGAGTGAATACGCCCACGATGTTTTCAGCATTCTAAATTTATGGTAATGGCAGATTTTGGTAGGAATAAATACTTTAATTTTTTTAAATTAAGCCTTCGATTTTTTTTTTTTTTTTATTTATAGGGTTTGTTACCACAATGCTTTAGAGCACGTTAATTAAATATTCTCGTTTAAATGTTAGTTTCTTTTTTTCTTTTTTTTTTTTTTTTTAACTTCTCTTTTCCTTAATCGAACCGCTCTTTACTTATTATTAAACATTAAACACGCACGTAAATTTTTTTTTCTAATTATTGTAGTCCTTCTCTAAAATTGTCTTTTTTTTTTCTTAATGTCTTAATTCTGCTTCTCATCTAGGACAGCTTAAAACTGTCCCTGCTCGGGCGCCATTGTAACGACGTGTTTTCCACCTAATGCTGGGGTAGAGCTCGCGGCTCCCAGGGTTCGTTACAAAATAATTTGTTTTCTAACGATGAGAGAGAATTAAAAACACATTTCATTTACCGCTTATTTGATTATCTCATTACTTTATTCCACATAGACGTTATTTATTTATAACAAACGAATAATAATTCAATATAACTAGTCGTACAAATAGCATAAATATTAACACGAATCGACGGCACACAGCGACATTTAGAGGATGAACGATTTGAGAACAAATAACGAGGGCGATCGGTTGATGGTAAACTCAACAACTTGTTCTGAGAATAGGGGCGGGACGATCAATGGGACACTTACAATAGCTACAGAGCACTGCTTGGCGGAAAGCTCACCAACAAAGGAAAGAGAGGGAGCGTTCGGCGGTAAGCACGTAAACAGAAAGGGAGAACGGTTGATGGTAAACTCAACAACAGTTCTGGGACTATGGGAGAGGGTAGGGGATGAATACTCCGAATAAAAGAGAGTCTGGTTGGCGGTAATCTCACCAACAAAGAGAGAGAACGGTTGATGGTAAACTCAACAACGGTTCTGAAAATTTGGAAGAGGGCGGTACAGGAATGCTCAAAATAAAAGAGAGTCTGGTCGGCGGTAATCTCACCAACAAAGAGAGAGAACGGTTGATGGTAAACTCAACAACGGTTCTGAAAATTTGGGAGAGGGCGGTACAGAAATGCTCAAAACAAGAGAGCTGATTGGCGGTAATCTCACCAACAAAACAGAGATAGAGGTCAGCGGTAATCTCGCCGACAAAGAGAGAGAACGGTTGATGGTAAACTCAACAACGGTTCTGAAAATTTGGGAGAGGGCGGTACAGAAATGCTCAAAACAAAGAGAGCTGATTGGCGGTAATCTCACCAACAAAACAGAGATAGAGGTCAGCGGTAATCTCGCCGACAAAGAGAGAGAACGGTTGATGGTAAACTCAACAACGGTTCTGAAAATTTGGGAGAGGGCGGTACAGAAATGCTCAAAACAAAGAGAGCTGATTGGCGGTAATCTCACCAACAAACAGAGATAGGGGTCAGCGGTAATCTCGCCGACAAAGAGAGAGAACGGTTGATGGTAAACTCAACAACGGTTCTGAAAATTTGGGAGAGGGCGGTACAGAAATGCTCAAAACAAAGAGAGCTGATTGGCGGTAATCTCACAACAGAACAGAGATAGAGGTCAGCGGTAATCTCGCCGACAAAGAGAGAGAACGGTTGCTGGTAAACTCAACAACGAGTCTCAAATTCAGGACGTTTAGTGGGAAAACTCACCAAAGTTAAGCAAAGTCGATCTTGTCTTAACGACGTCCGTAGACTGACTGAATTTTATTCGCTAGTGCACCGCCTTTTATATGGTGCGATCAGCTGCTATGTTACACATTTTACTCCTTTTTTATGCTGCTTAATATCGTAGTAACTACATGGTTGTCTATATAGTAGTAGCCTATGATTAGTTCTTATATCTACCGCTTGGGTTATTATAAAATAATCCGTTAAGTTCAAATGTGTTTAATTTTATTAAGTACAATAAAATTACAATGCAAATTCAATAGCAAAATATAAAAATTAACAAAAATAATTAATATGTAGCCAAAAACGAGCCACCGCGACTTTTGGCGTCACAAAACTATCATTTTAAAGTTGTGTGTGATTTTTTTAAGAAAAGAATTTAATTACAAGAAAAAGTTCAAGACAAGGCAAGCCAAACAAAAATTTTGTCTTTACTTTTATTTGCTTTCTTATAATACATTTTTAATTAAAAAAGCTTTAATTTTATTATAAATAAAATGTCAATTTAATTTACAAACCTACATTTCTTTTTTTATTTAATGGGGGCATATAAAAAAATAAAAAATACGAGTTTTCAATTAAAACTACCATTGTTTTCTTCTCAAGTTGCAATTAAAGTTTTAATCAATTTAACGTAACTTTTTAATTGAGGTTGTAAAGAAAAACAATAACTCTTTTTAATTGATATTATTATTATTTCAATTGAAAGAGTTTTAATAATCTGTCTGAAATTTTTTTAGTTAATACTATCATTTCAGTCGTAGGTGCAAAATCAATAAAAATACATCATAGTTGCGCCAACTCACAAAATGTGGGAAATAGTGGAAATTAGATTACATATGATTTTCTAACAATTGTGAATTGTTGTGGTGTTTGTCTTAGCTATCTTCTGCAATTACAATTAAATGTAAAATCGACCCCGTGTAATTGAAACTGGTTTTAAGCCACAGCAAAAATCGACCTTACTTTAGATCAATTGGTTAGAGGCTCTGTCTAAAGTGTAGTGCGAAGTGCATGTGGCAAAGAAAGCAGGTTCAAGCCACGGTCAGGATTGCATTTAATAAATAAACATTTCATATAGATGCAATCAAACAATAAAAACCATAACAAATAATTACAGTATTGTCAAAAAGGATTTCTGATGAAGGTTGTGTTACCAGAAACTGCGCAGTCTAATTCAATAAAAAATTTACAATGTAGTTATGATTTTTAGAAAAGTATGCATAATCTTCTCTACAACGCCTATCTCAAAATATTAATTGTTTCAATAAAAATTTTAATTGAAATCCGTTTTTAGTTTTTTCTGTGTATGTGGTAGATTTAAGTTTGAAATTTTTGCTGCATTTGCATTTGATTTTATAATAGTTAAAAGTTCGTTGTTTTTATTTTTACTACATTAAGTAGTTATTTTTTTTAATAGTTTCAAAATGATTTTCCCATACACTCAGAAAAGTAAGAAGATAGAAATGACTAAAAATTATATTTAAAATGACTACAAATGTAGTTTAAAAAGGCGATGACTGTATTTGTCTTAAAAATTACTAACTATATAGTCAGTTTTAACTATTGATTAAAGAACTACAATGGTAGTAGAAACGACTACCAGCATAACAATACAAACAATTTACATAAAACGACTACATACGTTTGTAAAAACTACTGCTATTAACAGTTATTTTTTCGATATTTCAAAAAAGCTCGTTATAAAGTCGAATGGTTGTGTGGATTCAGGAGATAATGTCAATGATGTTGACCCAAATGATTTTTTTTATTTCAAATCAGTCATATGAGTCAAAAAGTGATTTTTTACATGATTTTTGGACTTTGTTAATAAGGATTCTTTTCTTTTCAAGGCATAAATGAGAGCGAGGTGTATTCAGCACTTTGTAAAATTCGTTCGAATGCTGCTGGTCATGACAATATAGCGCTTAAATTTGTCAAAATAATCTTTCCTTACATTTGTATGCCACTCACTCACATTATTAATACAATTTTTTTGACTTCCAGATATCCCAGATCTTGGAAAATAGCGCGCGTAGTCCCGATTAAGAAAGAGGGAAATTCAAATGCGTTTTGGATAATTAAAGTCCGATTTCTATGATACCTATACTTTCGAAAGTTGTAGAACACATTACAAAAGATCAGACGTTAGGCTTTATTAATAGTAATAATTTAATTCATTCACATCAGTCAGGCTTCAGGCAAAATTATAGTACAACCACTCTTTTGATTGGGCTAACTGATTCAGTTAGACAAAAGCTTAATGACAAGAAATGTAGTGTGCTGATTTCATTGGATTTATCAAAAGCGTTTGATAAAGTTTTTACACTCAAAGTTAGTGTACAAATTATGTAGTATGTATATTTTTTCTGAATCAGTCTATAAGCTGTTGCAGTCGTATCTCCGTGATAGATCGCAGTTTGTGTCAGTTGATATTAGGGAGTCATTGACTTTGGCGGTTACTAGTTTTGTACCGCAGGGATCAGTAAATGGCCCCATTTTGTTTATGATGTACCTGAATGATTTTGTTTTTATTTTTTTATAATAACTCAATTGAGACATTTTTATATGCTGATGATATTCAGATTTTGTTTTCATCAGATAAACAATTTTTAGATGTATTGAAAGACAACAATGATTTTTTTCTTAGCCAAATCAGTCTGTGGATGCGGGAGAATGGTTTGAATATTAATCCTGGTAAAACTCGGTCAATGTGTTTTGGTTTAGATTCAAATGACTTAAATATATCGTTGGATAATGTGGGGCTAAATTTGGCTTCTGAAATGAAATGTTTAGGCGTTTTTATAGATAATAATTTGAGTTTTGCAAAACATATTGATCATATATGTTCCCGCGTTAATAGTACCATTAGAAGATTATATTCATAAGATTTATATTTGCCTCTTCGCGTGAGGAAGCATGTTGCCAGTTTACTGCTCATGTCGCTGATTATTTATGCTATGGAAGTATTTTCAGGTACCAACAGCGTTGTTCTAAGAAGGCTGCATCTTACTTTTTACCGTAGTATTAGATATATTTACAAACTGAGATTAAGGGATCATGTGTCTCCCTTTGTAATAGACTTTGTTGGGTTTTCTTTTGAGAATTTTATTAAATGGAGAATTTTGTTACTTTTTCGAAAAATCGTTATGCGAAATTGTCACGAGTACATTAGAAATGATTTTAGATTTTTTAGATCAAGTAGAAACCCTCAGGTAATATGTCACCGTATATCCTCATCTATATATGAAAGATCTTTTCATCTACGTATAACTAGGGTGTGGAATATCCTTCCCATAGATTTAAAATTATTTGCATTCACAGATACCACCTTTAAGCGTAAACTTAAACAACATTTTGATGCTTTTTAATTGATTAATTTTGATTACCACGACTCAAATTGGGTTATTAGGAATTTCAGTCGTTTGGTACAACTGCACATTAGTTTTCTCTACAAAGTTCGGTTAATTCAACTGAATTTTAGTTCCAACATCCAAAATATTCAGAAAGCTAAAATAAATATCGTTGTACTAACTGAGTTTATAAGTTGTTGTCATAAAAGTACACTTTTCAGTACAGTTGTCACTTTATTTCTCTGTGTGTATAAAACCAAAAAACTAATAACACTGTAAAAAATATTACTTCAGTCAGAGTAAAAACTAATTTTTTTTTATATAAAAAGAACATTTTTTGTCTTAAAAGTTTAGTAACGTCATGATGCTTGTTAGGAAAAAACCCTAGCCACGTGTTTGATTACTAAGAAGACAAGAATGGAGCAAAATTTATGATTAATTTCTTTTTTTGTTTAAGTTCTGCCTATTCTGTGGGCTCTAGCTTTTCTAAAACTTCGGGTTCTTATCTTATCTTAATCCAGATCAAAATACTACTACCAACCTAGCTAATATGTTTGATTTGCTTTATTTTTGTAAAAGCTCGTTATAAATTAAAAATAACGTAAAAATAATCTCGATGTATATAAAAATAAAAAACTAATAAAACCGTAAAAAAAAATTTTGTTTTTAATAAAAAAATATAGATTTTTCTTTTAATTACAATAAAACTTTGTATTTCCTACATCCTATTTAAAATGCAGGGTCAAATTTCCAAACGGCATTAGCGTTATGACGTTTTTATGCATTTGAGATGCAATGAAATTTTCTAATTATTATTTGCAAACTGTCAACATATCAATAATAACAAGTATACACTTAATGAGAATTTAAAAAACGCACATATTGTTAAATAGCTAACAAAAATTAGCTGCTTACTGCAAAATTGGTGGTTTTGTAGTTGTTTATTAAAATTTTAAAATAACTACTCAAAACAACTGTTACAGGAGTACAGTATTTTCGGTTAGTCATTTTTTGAAAGGATTGTCTAAAATAGTCATTTTCCATTTTCTCATAGAAAAATTACTACAATAACAGTTAAAACACCTACTAGTGTTTAACACCCGAATGACCTACATAGAATTAATGTAAGATTAGTCTGAGTGTACCAGTAAGTGTTTTGAAAGTTTTGCACAGTTGTTTTTACTACATTATGTAGTTACTTTTTTAAATAGTTTTAAAATGATTTTACAATACCAGCAATTGTTTCATGGTGGTCATTTTGATTGTTTTGTACAGTTGTCTTTACTAAACGATGTATTTATTTTTTTAAATAGCTTCAAAATGACTACAATATTAGAAATTTTTATAAAATATCGGCTTTTAAATTGCATTTGTAGTAGTTTCAACTTTCATTCCTTGGTTGCGCTTATTTTCAATTACCCACAACATTCTGACATTTTTAATCCTCTAACCGGCAAGCCGGCCTCCAGATATTAAATTGACCACAAATGCGCCAATTAAAAACTAAGTTATTTCGGTAGAAAACTGGTTGATAAAAAAAATTTTGTTTGCACTAAACGGCTTGGAAGCGAAAAAGTGTTAAAATTTAGTAAAATTTAAAAAAATTTAATAGAAACACAATTTTTAAAAATGAAAAAACGTATACACAAAGTAATATTGAAGCTTAACCTTTTAAAAAATGCTCTCATTTTACAAAACTCCAATAGGATACCATACCTCTAAGAGACATCGTCTTAACAGACGGATTTTAATGGAATTTGGTACAAAGAATATACTCAGGAAATAAAGAAAATAGAAATGACTTAAAATGAGTAAGTTAAAATAACTACAAATGTAATTAAAAACGCTAAAAATTACTAAATTTGTAGTAATTTATAAATACTATAAAAACAACTACAAATGTAGTAATAACAATTTGATTATATTCACAATTCTGCTGTTACGTTTGTTATTTTGAACTTCTTAGCGGTTGTTTTTTACTACATTTGTAGCTGTTTTTTTAGTAATTAAAATTTTAGTCGTTTTACAACCGATAAATATTTTTCATATAAATTATGCAAAAAATAATCAGAAAAAAGTAAATACTTGTATCAAGTTGAAGTTTTTTTTTACTAAATTTTTCCATAATTTGGTATGACGCTACATGACGTGTATATGGAGGGAATAGTTAGGGATATATAGGGAATAGTACCAGAAAACTATGCTCAAAAAAAGTCTGTAAAGTCAGCAACCTATTTGCTGGCAGAAAAAATTGTTAATATAAGCAAAAAAAAAAAATAGTTAATTCAACAAAAATTTTGCTGTTTTTTTTTTGGAGAATATTAGCAATTTTTCTGCAAGGATCCTCCCAGCAAATATATTGCTGACTTACTGACGTTTTTTATTTTTTGAGTGTACATCGTTTTGAAATGTTTTCCTATTTTTTGCCACAAACTGTAAATTCAATTCAAAATTATAAGTTGTTTTGTATTATTTCTTATATCCTAATTTAATTTAGTTACAGTTGAAAAGTGTGAAAACTTTTTTTATATCATTTTTACTTCACTATTTTTCTTTTCAATGACAAAATTACTTTTTTTAAATTTTTTGTTGATATTTTTTTTACTGTCATTACCATTTAACATCAAAAGCCTTGTATTACATTAAAATGAAATGAAGATTGACAAATTACAGGACATTAAGTATAAGGACTACATATTAACTTTGTTGTCATAATAGCACGTGTTAGAATACACTCATGGAAATAAGTTTTGGTACACATTTTTGTCGAATTTTTTACTTGTTTCTATTTTCGTTTATTTTTTAGCAAATTGCATTAAAAGCTATAACTAACTAATAATCTAGAATAAATATTAATATAAAAATTATAAGAAAACAAAAGCAAACAAAAAATACTTCATTGGCAATAAGTATAGTGACAAATATAATATTTTCTAAATTTTATAAGTTTTATATGTATTGGTAGTTTTTAATAATGTGTTGTTTTCAAAAAATTCAAATTGATTTTTTGATTGATTACGATGTAGTTAACCATAATCCACCTTCTCACTACATTTTAAACGTCTACGTCCAAAAATACCGATTTTATTCACGAAAATCAGAAGGCCGTAACAGCTATTTCAATATATTCATTAACCAAAAAGTCGCGTAGTACTGCTTCTTTTGCCTTTTATGTAATGATTTATATTGGTTTTTGTTTAAAAAATTTAATTTAAATTTATTTTCGGGAAATAAATTAATTAATTTAGCCAATTTTTTCGAAAGTTTTTAAATAGTTTAAATGTTTTTTTTCAGGGAAAATGAAAATTACTCAAGTTCGAGGCCATACTCTATGTTTCTTTATTGGGATATTGTCCTAACAAATAATCTATAGAGTTTTTGTTTTTCAAATTTATTAATTGACCACTATCAGGAATGTGTTGATGGATATTTTTGAAAATTTTCTAGGTTTCCATCATCAGAAAAAGTTTTGAAAGAAGTGACAATCCCATGCAAAACATCAAACATTCATATAATCTAGTTTTCCCACTAAATAAGAACTAATATCTGAGCCCGAAGTTAAGATTATCACCATTGATCAAAAAAAAAAAAAAATGAAAACTTGTTCATGTACAAGCTCCATCTTTGGTAGATCTACAATACACGCTTTTTGTTTTTATTCTCCTTTTTATTTCACACTTGTTTTGTTTTTTTGTTCTCTAAATATTTTCCTGGATCCGCCGCCCGATCCAGATTATTTTTATGTTATTTTTAATTTATAACGAGCTTTTAACCTCCGTATATTTACAAAACTAAATTAAATCAAACATATTAGCTAGGTTGATACTAGTATTTCGATCTGGCTAAAGTTCTCATAAGAACCCGAAGTTTTAGAAAAGCTAGAGGCCTACAAGATAGACAGAACTTTAAAAAAAAAAAAGGAATTAATCATCAATTTTTGCTCCATTTTTTGTCTTTGAAGACCAAAAATGTTCTATATATAATATAAAAAAATTTAGTTTTTACTCTGACTCAAATAATATTTTTTATAGTTTTATTAGTTTTTTTGTTTTTATATACATCGAGATTATTTTTATGTTATTTTTAATTTATAACGAGCTTTCAACCTCCTTATATTTACAAAAATAAAGCAAATTAAACATATTAGCTAGGTTGATACTAGTATATCGATCTGGCTAAAGATCTTATCAGTTTTTTTTTCAATATTTACAATAAAGATAAGTTGACTAAAACCTTTTTATAATTACTGCCGAAAAGCAATTTTTTTATGAATATTTTTAAGTTAAAAATCTAAATTTAGTGATGCGTCCATTTATTCTAAATACCTTGTTTTATTGTGGATTATTGCGGATCGTTTTTTTTTTTTGGTTTAAATTCGGGTTCAATCGGACATTCTTTTATGGTACGAGTACTATTCGTAAAAAATTTCTCAAAAACTTAACTGAATAGCCAAGTTTTCCTGACATATAAGTGCCGCCTTTATCTTTAAATTTTAGAGTAATATAGGGTAAGTGTTATACTGATCTGACTCTAAAAATTCTGCTTCATTTGCACATATAAGTGCCGCCTTTATGTTTAAAATTTAGAGTAATATAGGGGTAAAGTGTTATTCTGATCTGACACTAAAATTTTGCTTCATTTGGAGGATATATCCGATCAATTCGTGTTCCAACTTTCTGCTTTAACAATATAAACTTATTTTAATATTTGAGAGGATTATAAAAATATTTCGATTTCTGACATTACCCCTTGCTCCCCTACGTATATAAATTAAAATTAACTTTGACAAATTTACAAAAACTGAATGAAACAAAATTATATACACACAGAAAATAAAGTGCCAACCGAACTAAAAACTGCAATTTGGTGGATACAACCAAATAAATCGGTTAGTACAAACCATATTTAAATTTGATTTAGTCGTGGTAAACCGAATTTTAGCTGGCAAATGACAAAAGTTTTCTCTGTGTGTACATAAACAAGACATTTAATAGAGCTGAAATATTGTAATTCAGCAAAAGTTTCATATGAATATGCCAGACGGACGGACAAAAAAAGCCCGACAAATATGAAGAATACATTGTTATGAATGACACCTGTCAAGCCAACATAAAAGATCCAACAAAAAAAACCGAACTACAAAATATGACACAAAACATTTTGCCTTAAGGGGGATTAAACAAAGAGGGGGTCATAAAAGATTTTACGGCAATGTAAAAGGCGCCGTTTACTGATGGTTTAAATTAAGGACCTAATGTAAGTACAAATTTCATAAATATGTTTTTTATTTAGGTAAATGTTTAAATAACACTGTGCAACAAGAAATTGTAGCCTCAACGAAACCAACGGAAAATAAAAGAATACTATCGGTAGACTAAAATGCCCAAAGGCTTTGAAATCTTAAATCTGGCTTAATTTTTATAGCCCTTTGAAGTTCGGTTATTTTTTTTTTAGCTTTTTTCCATTATGGGCGAAAATTAAAAATATTATTTAAAAAAACCAAACTTTAAAAGACCATAAAAATTAAATCTGAGCTTAGCTTACAAAACGCTTTAAGTGTTTTGTTCTACTGATAGCCTATTTCAATTTCCCGTTAATATTCATTCAGCATACAATCGTTGACCCCAAATTTGTTGCAAGTGTAATAAGATAATAAGAATTTATATTAAGAAACTCAAAAGCAAATCTTATTTCTTTGTGTGTCAATACTTAATGAAAGATAAGGAAAGTAAAGTATTATTTTAAGGTAAATATTTTTCATCGCCAAAAAAATGTTTTGACCTACATACAACACTTCTAAAAATTGTATAAAAGTTAAAAAATTCTTAAGAATTACAACAGTTTATTGTAATACTTTCACTGAAAATTTAAAAAAAAGAAGTACAAACAATGGTTTAATTTAAAAGTTGTTTATATGATTTGTGCGTTAACACCCTGTATTATTGCTTTAAGTTATTTAGAGCCAGCAAGAGTCGACATTGTAGAAGCATCAGAATTGGTAACTTTTGAGGAAGAGGGTGATTCTGAAGTTAAAATTAATTGGGGTCCTGTTTGGGATGATAATCAAGGAGATAATGAATTTGTGATAAGAACAGAAGAGAGTCAAAAAGGTAAGTTTATTTTGAAAATAAAATGGCTGTCTGATTACTACTACAATTTACTACTTTTACTACAATCGGTAAATTTCAAAATAAAAATTTAAGAAATTACTTAATAAAATTTACTAATTTATTGCAACTTGAAACTTTCAATACAAAAACAAATTTCAAGAGTATTAAAATTTTCGAGTAGACATTTTTCCGCTAAATTCAATCACGGGTCTGTTTAATAAGACAAATTGAAAAAATTTATTTGTGAGCATGTTTAATCAAACAATTTAAACTTATTTCAACGTGGGTCTTTTAAATGGCACAATTTGTTTTGCTTTTGAAAAAACGGGAGAAACTAAGTCAAAGCTAGACTCGGGTCTTTAATCTCGAATGAGCACTATTTGATTCAGGAAAATCGGGAATCATAGATAAATGTATCCGTATATGGTTTCAAAGCTATAAGCCATCTATTTGATTCAATATTTTTGTCAAATATAATAATATCATATATTTTTGTTATAAAGGGTGTCCCAAGAAGAGCGCAATTTTTAAATTTTAAATAAAACACAGATATTTAAAAAAAAATCGTGAAACTTTATTATATCGTAAAGTAGACAGAATGAGGTTATGTATGGAACAATATATCGTGCAGATGGACGCCGCGGCTTTGCTGGCATGCACGCGATCTTTTAATGAAATTTTCAATGACCGTTTTGCATGAATGCTGCGGTATTTCATTAATGCAGCGTCCCAATTTCCTCTTTTAAGGCTTGAGTCGTCGTCGGCTTATTCGCGTAAACCATTGACTTCAAAAAACCCAAAGAAAAAAATCTAATGGTGTTAAATCGCACGATCTAGGCGGCCAATTCTGATCTCCAAAACGCGAAATAATACGACCGGGAAATGACTGATGCAGCAATTGAATTGTTTCTCTGGCTGTATGACATGTGGCGGCCGTCTTGTTGGAACCACATGCCCTCCACATTCATTTCTTCAATTCTAGGCAGAAAAAACTGGTTATCATTTCACGATACCGAACGCCTGTGTCGAATTGAGGTGGATGGATTTGAGCGACATCATCACGTACAGCTGCGACATTTTCGGTCGATCGACCTGGTCGATGGTGCGTTGTTGTCTTTACATCACTACAGACCCAGTTTCGGCAAATTTATCCATTAATTTCTTTACAGTTGACTCTTTTGGAGCATTATGTGACCCCAAATTGATCGCAATTTGCGAACTGTAGCCGCAAAACTTCATCACCATTTTGGTAAAAACAATTTACAATGAAAATGCGTTGTTCATTCGTGTAGCGCTCCACTTTTTACTAACCTCGTACCTTCTACT
This sequence comes from Delia radicum, assembly GCA_021234595.1. Classification (NCBI taxonomy): domain Eukaryota; kingdom Metazoa; phylum Arthropoda; class Insecta; order Diptera; family Anthomyiidae; genus Delia; species Delia radicum. Next base: position 203,740,681 of record CM037854.1, read on the forward strand.
AGCAAACAATAACAATTGTTCAAATGTCAAACAATGACACTTCGAATTTTGCCAGATTTAAAAAATTGCGTTCTTCTTGGGACACCCTTTATGTCGACAGTTTTCGAGATATATCTAAAATGGTGATCGTACTTAGAGTATTTTTGATAATTGTATACTCTTTTTAATCTTTGTTGTATTACAATTTTATTTTGCTGGAGAAAATTTCCCTTTTTCCCTCCCCTTGGAACCGCGCCTGGTTCAGTTATAGTTTTGTGATAAAATTCAAATGTAGGTCTGGAATTTTTCAGCATTTGGATATCTATCTGGGTCAGGCGTCCCAAAGTTTTACTTTCCGAATTAGTTATTTTTTTTCAAAAAAAACACAGAAAAGCAATAACATTTGCCAAACTTTTCAATATGTTCGGCCTTTGAAAAGCTGGCAAAAAATAAACGGGAAAAACCTGAGCCAAAGATGGACCTGTGATTTTTAAAATTTTTGAAAATGTTCGGCCTTTGAGAACCTCTCTAAAAAATATACGGGAAAATTCGGAGCCAAAGTTGGACCTTTGTTTTTCTTAGCTCAGAATAAGCACAATTCGATTCATGAATAAAATTATATAGGTCACGTACAATAAATCACTTGAAAAACGCCATGGTTTGCTATACCAATTAAGCTCAATTCAGATATGAGCTTACTATAGCGACTAGATCAAACATGGACCTGGTTAAAAGCATTTTCAGTAGGGATTTGTCATTGTGCTAATGCAAAGTTATTATTAAAAAGTTATTCTTAGGCCCGACTACTGAATGTCCAGTTAGCTATTAACTGGGACTTTTCACATTTGTTGTTGTTCCCCATATAAATTTTCAATTTGACTGTTTGTTGAATTTTAACTGGGTCTAAGTCGATCGGTATTTTATAAGATGGCTTTAAGTCCATTATTTATAAACCTACACTCAGGTAAAAAGCTTCATTATATTTGTGAAAAACTTCATAGATTTGATAAAAACTTCATTGATTTTCATCCAATATAATACTTCATAAATATGACGCAGCTGTTTCCTAAATGGTCTAATTGATGACAGGCAACTTCATATTTATGAAATATTTCATAAATATGATGAAGAAGTTTCATAATTCTTTATGAAATGCTTCATAAATCTTATTAAATATTTCATAATTGGATGAAACAGTTTCATAAATTTTATAAAAGTTTTATAAATTTTTATGAAAGCAACACTCAAGAAAATCTTCAAATTATTAATGCGTTGCTTTCTTTGGGAAGAGGAAATGTGGGGTGGCGAAAAATGACACATGGCAACACTGTAATTGCGCGATATGATAAGTCTTAGAACAGTTGTTGCTCGCCACCTGATATAGAGTTGGCGAAATTATTGACGCTTTTGGTTTATAGCCCTAATTCATTATTATACTTCGGTGGGGTTAAATGCTATAGGAACACCGAAGATGTGAGGGATATAAAACTATATAAATTATTTTCTAAATTGACGTTGTCGTCACCGGGAATCGAACCCGCCGTCATTTGTGTATAGGTACAATGCGCTAACCATTACACCACAAAGCCCCACTAATATTATAAAATGTTTCGTATTATATTAAAAAATTCTATTAGAAATTAAGAAGAGAAGGTCTAAGAAACATTTGTCATTAATTTGTTTATGATGAAACTTTTTTTCCCTAAGTGTACTTTAACCCTTTTCAAATGGGTTACAAAATGCGTCATTTTATAGAAAAACTTGACTTTAATAATTCGAATTCCGGACTTAATTTTTAAATCTAATCTGAGTTAGTTTTGAATATTTTTACTACTAAAGCTTAAATCTAAAAATTTATTGTGTTGTAAAAATCCGCTCTTAATCACAGGACATTTTATGGAGAAAATAAGGTGAAATTGTGGGTCCTTTTATGGTAAAAATCTAAATTTAATTGAATTTGTATTGATATATCGTATCAATATTGTAAAATTCTGATAATAATTTGAAATTTTTCGTGTTGTAGATTTGAGATTTATCGTGCCATTATATTACGAATAAACCAATTTATCCTTTTCACCCTCTTTATCTTTACTTATTTAGAAAATTGTGATGCCCCTAATGGTATGGGTTTGAAAAATCTTATCAAACAAATGAATGAATTGATGCCCAAAGATGAAATCAAAAAATTGTCCAGACCTATTCCGAAGATCCTCAAATAAAACTTTAAGAGCTTTTGCTAAAAGTCCTCGAGTTCAAAAAAGCTCAAAACCATAGTTAAATCTAAAGAATATCAAACAATTAAAGACTATGCCTGCCGCATCTTACATATAGATTTACATACTTATCATCACTTAACCAGGGCTCTAATAAACCCCACGATGAAGCATTCTGATGGGGAAGAACGTACAGGTATTAAGGGCTTCATAAAAGCGATCGAAGCTATATTACCAAAACAAAAAATGCATCAACTCTATGAGAATCTAATGGAAACTGATGATGAACTTGCTAAAGCAGTGGCACATATAAAATCTAAAGAATTTCATCAATTGCTATGGAATTTGAAATATAATGTTCCAGATATCTTGAATTGAGAAAGGAAATTATTGCTTTAGGTGTTCCCGTTGAGGAAATGAGAAATATTATAGCCAAAGCTTTGGGTTGGTCAGAGGATTTCGATATTGTTTTAAGAGGAAAATGGCATATGAACTTGAAGGGATTTAATGGTTTTGGTTATTTATGTATTATTTGTAATAGTTGTTGAATTTAAAATTGTTATTTAAAAATGATTTTTGAAATGTAATAAAATTAAAATAAATATTGAAAAGTAAATTATGAATTTTTTTTTTTTTGTTGAAATAACTTTTGCAATAGTAATTCAGATCAATCAATTGGAATTCCGAAAACATCAATTAAACTCAGAATTTTCATTTGAAATTCAGAAAACTTTAATTGTATTCAGAATTCAGAATTTCAATTAAAACTCACAAGATATTTTCTTTAAATCGGAGAATATTAATAAAAATTCAAAACACGTTGATTGTAATTAACAAGACGTCATTTGAAATTTAGAAATACCAGATGAAATATTTCAAATAGTTTCGGAATTAGAAATATATTTTCTTAATTTCAAATAATATTTTCTTAAGTTCAGATGCGAATTCTGAATATAAATTAAAGTTTCTGAATAAATGTAGAAAATCTGATTTCATTCATTTTAACATTGAATGAATAATTTAATTGAAATTAAAAAAAATCATTTCAATTCAGGAATATAAATAAAGTTCAAAACATTTATTTTAATTCAGAAGAATCATTTGAATTTACAGAACATTATGTAGAATTTAGAAAATATCAATTGAAATTCAATAAATATCTATTGATTTTCAGAAAAACATTGAATAATTCAGAAAATATTAATTGAAAGTCGATTGTAAAAAGAAAAGGCTCAATATATATTAAATTGAATTGTATTGAAAGTCTGATTTCAAATGATATTCTCATAATATCAAGTGCAAACTCTGAACATAATTGATATTTTTTGAATTTAAAATTAAACATCTGATATTTGAATCCAATTGAAAATTCATTGATATTTTCCATGGTTAGAAGCAAATGCCGCTAAAATACCGTTATCGACAACAACCTTTCAACTGACTATCGTTATCCATACAATACCGTTACCGAAATAATTGAAAACCCGTTATCCGTAAAATACGTTACCACATAACTGAAATAGTTTTAGACTAGAAACTTATTATTAATCATTCAAACCCCGATTAAAATTGGAGTAAAATACCAATTGCTTTTGGGATAATAATTAATTAAAACGCAAGGTAGAATCGCTCACCAAATTGTGCTAAAAGAAGCAATTGAGTGACATGTCCTAAGTAAGCTTTGAAACACTTCTATCACGACGACATGTAAAAATCATCAAAGATAGAACGCAATATTCAACTGGGCACCAAATTGTCCCAAAAGATACAGTTCAGTAACAAAATCTCAAATTAGCTTGTGACCTATCAGAAGGTGTCAATTCGCCACTTTTATGACAATGCCATATAAAAGGCGAAGGTCCCTTTAATAAAGGGATTATTATGGTGAAATTTTTTTTTGATCCTGTCATACAATTGTCCTAAAACAAGCAGTTTATTGGCATGCACCGAATTGTCCCAATAGAAACAGTGACATGTCCCAATTTAGGTCTGTGACATGTCAAAAGCGGTAAATTAACCCTTCTATCAAGACGTTGAGTAAATTCATCAAGGATATAAAGTAATGCAGAACTGATCATCGAATTGTCCCAAAGAAAACAGCTCAGTGACATGTCCCAAATTTCGTTTTATGACATGTCTATCACATATAACAGAAGTCTCCTTTATATAAAGGAATTTATTATGGTTAAATATTTTTTGTGATCAATTACAAAAGATTTTAAGCCACAATTATTAAAGCCAATCAATAAATTTCCAAAATATAGCCATCTCCTTTCTCTAGCAAAAATTGTCTCTATTTTTTTAATCCCTGTTTTTGTTGACAACAAAATATAAAGAAAATTTTATTATATATTTTTTTAAATCTCTGCGGTATGACATTTTATTTTATAGCAATCTCATTATAAATGACTACAATTTGTTTTCCAAATGTATATTTTGATTTTCCTTAAAACTGTCCATTTAAAAATTCTTAACTTTAAACTTCATTTAAAAACTAAATATAACTCCTTTGGGTGCCTTTTTTTATTTCTTAAGAAACAAACTTTCGTACATTTTCTTTTAAAAATTTTACACAGTTTTCATCCAGACGCTATTTAATTTTATTTATTAAACTTGAAAATTTCACTTTCTGTCTCTTTGTTATTTTTTAAGAAAGTCCTTTGTGTATATTAATACATTAGTTAAGGATTTTTATATGACATCGGTGTTATAAAGAATACAAAAGAACAGTAGAATATCAATGGAATGCTAAATAATCAAAAAAATAAATAAAATATCAGGTGAAATGAAAGGTCTCACGTCATAATTTTAATAGTTTCAGTCATAATTTAGCTTAGTTTATTTAAATGTAGACTAAATACTTACACACAGAGAAATAAAGTGCCAACCGAATTGAAAAGTGTATTTTAATGGTAACAACTTATAAATTCAGTTACCACAACGATATTTACATTAGATTTCTGTATAAATTGGGTGTTTGCAACGAAAATTCAGTTGAATTAATCGAACTTTGTTGTGAAAACCATTGTGAAGTTAAGAAATTCGTAATAACCGAATTTGAGTCGTAGTAAGCGACTTTTAGTTGGCAAATAGCTAAATTTTTCTCTGCGTGTACACTTACTACAACATAACACTTTATGTTTTCCTACATTAATATAAAAGTCTCAGCTTTGATGATTGATTTTTCAAATTTAGTTCTTTTCTTTAATTTAAGTATTTATCGCTTTTAACCCGAATTGTCCCACAATTATTTTTTTTGGAATATCCAATATTGCTGGCATAAAAATAGTTGAAGGGTGACTAATGATTACAGAAATATTAACAAAACATTTTTCATTAGGGGGCTTGGTCGGTGGGGGGCGTTGCCATATGGCAACACTGGGTCATACTGGAAATTTACATGCAAATAAATAATTTCTATGTTAAAATGTTTTTCAAATAATTTCTTTATTTTTAAAAACAAATAACATAAAAAAAACATTAAATTAAAATTATTACAAGTTTTTGTAAGTTTTTAAAACAATTCAAAATAGTAAAATAAAATAAATATACACAAAAACATTTTTTTTTTGGATTTTTTACATTTTGGTATGATATTTTTCAAAACAGTTGATGCACATACCAATATTACATTTTTTACAGGCAGTACGCACAGTACTCGTGCAGGTGTCTTCAGCACATCGTCGTTTCTTTTCGACAGTCATTGGCCAATGGTTGACTCCATCATAACGTAGTGATTCCAGCACCGTTCCTTCCATTTTGTGTTTTCGTGTCGCACCAGGTCTAATAGGAGCTACTCCGTAATATTTGCAGAATTCTAATTGTGGCATAGTCTGTTCTAGAGATCTCTGTAGTTGCCATGCATTTTGAACGACACACACCAACCAACCAAGTAAATATGGAACTCCACCATTTTTTGCCTCTATTTGCAATTCGATATAGACTTACGTTGGTCCATTCTATCAACGCCTCCCATATATTTAATATTTTCCAATAACGTTCGGACGAAGTAAATTTATTTTTCGCATTTGTGCCTTGGAGTAGCGTTGGGTATTTGATACTGGATTCACTGGACACTGGATTTGATACTACCGAATTATTCACCCATTTTGTCAATACAATGTTTCCGTCTTTGATTTTTTTTTAAACAGAATAACTACGTTCCATTTTTTTCAAATTGTCTTTGGACGGCAAAGGACAATTTTTTGGAATTCCGTTTCTCCAATTGTACCAGTGGCATTATCCTCGAGATTTCAAATATGACAATAATGGAATATTTGTAAATAAGTTGTAAAAATAGAATGAGAATGGCAGTGCCTGCACTTCCGGCGTGAAATCATCAATCATGTTATAAATGGGGCAGCGCATTTTCCGATCTCTCTTCATATTTCGGATTTGACCTTGGATTGTGGCCTTTATAAATATCAAAGTTTATCAAATATCCTGCTGGAGTACACAACGACCATACCTTATAACCAAAGCGCATCGGTTTACCCTTGATGAATTGCTTGCAGCCATGTCTGCCAAAATAAGCAATCATGCTTTCGTCATAAGACAAAAGCTGCTCAGGATGAAAATGTTTTAGCATTTTGCCTTCAAATGGTCTATTATAGGCCGTAGTTTCCACATTTTATCACTATCAGTAACTTCTTTACAACTGTCCTCAAAATGGAGAAATTGCAATTTTGCTGAAATCGATTCCTACGCATTGAATTCTTTAACAGAATATTTAGCATGTCATCATCGGTACCCAAGCCGTTCTTATACGGCTGTGATAGTTATAACCAGTAACAAGCAAGATACCAATAAACACCTTGAACTCCTGTACTTTTATATTAGGGTTTGGTTTCCCAAGAAATATAGCATATTTTCCGATTCGTGGCAATGTGTTGAAATCAAATCATCGTCAAAAAATTTTTCAAATTGCTCGTGTGGTGGTACTTTGCAGTCTTTATAATTTACTGGTGCAAATATTGGAACCATATCTGTAGAATTATCTTTATCCAAACAAATGTTTTGTTTTATTGTGTTGTGGTAAT
>CM037854.1:203748011-203818978 GCA_021234595.1 Delia radicum
AAAGTCCTGTATGTCCTTAGAACAAACTTAGAGTATTTTCCAAAAGTTTAAGCTTTAATCTTCCTTTGTGTGGAATATATATGGTTTCATGTTAACAGAAATGTGTTTTAAGGACTTTTTAAAATTGTGGTTGTTTCAAAATATTTATTTTTTGAAATTACTGAAAATTTTAACTATAACCTTTCTCGCTTCCAAACCATGACATGTACACAAAACATTCATTGGCAAAATATGTGGATAACTTCGTTCTCTATCGATAAAGCTTACATTTCTATAATAAAACACTTTTTGGCGAACTTATGGCCAATTTAAAATACCCCGCCTAGAGGCGGGCTTGCGGTTAAAGGGATAAATACATATATAATTTATTTTGTAATATTACAAAGTTCCCTCTGTTGTAAAAAAATTTAATTTTTGACTACATAGGTATGTGGTTCATTTAAAAAACAAACCACATTAAATTACTGTATTATAATTTATACCGTAATTTTATTTTAAAAAATTAAACAAATAAATATTTGTTTATTTCTTGCTACAAATGTGGTTAATTTTACTACAATTGTGGTTCTTTTTTTTTAACAGTAAAAATGTTGAATTTACTGTAAGCCTTCCTTTTTCAAGTGAAATTGCATTTGTTTTTAACTACATTTGCAGCGGTCTTTACCTACATAGTATTCTAAGTGTAGCAAAAATTTAATTATTTACTATTTTCTCTACAATAGCACAATTTTGTAGTAAAATAGTAATTGTAGTTAATAAACGGATTCAAAAAAAAAGAAACAACTGGAATGCAGATTTTTTTAAAAACAGTTTAAAAATAACACAATTATACATATTTTTTTGACTGTAATTTTTATTGAGAATATAAAATGATTGTTTTTACAGTAGTTTTTAATTATGAATCATTATTAATCATTGATTAAATTATGATAATAACAAACACACGAGTCTGACTGTACTCTTATAAAATCTATAGGATCTGTTAAGTTAACCCTCAAACCAGCCTAAGCGTTTTTGCAATGAAATTTCTAACATGTGTTCGGCACGAAAAATAAACAACAAGTTTGTTCTACAAAATATTTTTCGTTGCACTTTTTGAGCGATGCAGTTCAAAAAATTTTAGAGTGAATCTCGAAAACTAATGCATAAAGATAAATAAGTTAAGGCATAAATTATTCCTCTTACTAAGACCTAAAAGTAAAAATTTTTGTGCATTTACTTAAGATAAAGCGAATATCGTTTTCGAAAATGCGAAATATTGCTCAAACTTCAACGAATTGCAACTAATACCAATTACATTCTTCCTGCCAAATTATATTAAAATCCGTCCGTCTGACGAAGACGAAGTCCTTCAGAGGTAATCTATAAGAGTCTTGTATGTCTTTAGACCAAAACATAAAATTGTAATTAAAACTTCTCGCTTCCAAACCGTGGCGTTCAAGAAAAAAATTCGTAAATTTTGTAATAATAAATCACAAACGAAATACCGCTGGCAAGGTACTTTGACAAGTCGTACAAGTGCTTTCCCAATCACAAAATTATAACATCATTAGAAAAAAGGTATGCCAGTTCAAAAAGTGTCAAACAAACACAGGGGGAAACAAATTTAAAACGTTGGCAAAATGTTGGTCAATCCATGAAATAGGGGGTCTAAACATTTGTTTTTCCAAAATAAAATTAAAAAAAAGTTTGTTTATAATTTTTTTTGGTCCCGTCGGGATTTGAACTATGTATGTCCGAAAAATTGGCAGCCGACAGCTGTACTCACTGAGCTAAACGTAAGTGAATTAGAACTGCTGGGTAACAGTTGACTGCCGAAATATGTCAGCACTGGCATAAGGTTTGATTTAATCAACTTGCCAATGTTGGGAACACAAAAAAAGTTGTTCTTAAAAGAGCTTTTCCAGAAACAAACAAAACATTTTATATAAAAAAAACATTAAAAAGTATAAAAAATCACTAAAAAAAAATTATGCCTGGAATCGGAATTTTCTGACCACACTTTTTTTTAAAGAAAGCATAATTTTTATAAAATAAATGTTCTACTACCAGTGGTTAGACTTTTGAACCTTGGTAATTTCTTACTGGATTGCACTGGGAAAACGCTTTATGCCAACGTTGGAATAGTGGTCTCAGCCATTTATTTGCCAATATTTTTTTTCTGTGGACCATTGAAATTATTGTAAAAAAATGCTGGCAAAACGCTTTTTAGAAAATTTCTGTACTTTTGGAACAGTGGTTTTAAGCAGTTATTTTTGGCTTTTAGTAAACAAACAAAAACAGTAATTTTGTAGTAAACAGTTAACTTTAGTTAGTTATTTAAAAATAAAATAAAATTTGTGCTTAATATATGCAGTAAAAAATCCAAAATATGCATTTATAATATGCACTAAAAACCAAAAAATATGCTCTAAAAATACTAAATATCAAAAAAATATGCACTTAATTTTTGTGGACTTTTAAATATCCATTTATTACTCGAGAGCTTTGTTTTAAAAATGAAATCCAATATAAATGTCTAAAACATTACAACTAACAAAACATACACTACACCTTTTCCAATGTAATTGAGAAAATATGAATTTAAATTCAGATTTCCATTTTTAGAATTTCCATTTGAAATTTAGAAATATCAACTGAAATCAGATTTTCCATTTGAAATTCAGAAAATATCAATTGAAATTTAAAATTTCCATTTAAAATTTGAAAATATCAATTGAAATTCAGATTTTTCATTTGAAATTCAGAATATTCATTTGAAATTCAGAAAACATTATTTGAAATTCAGAAAATATCAATTAAAGTTCAGAAAACATCATTTAAATTCAGAAAAAATCAATTGAAATTCAGAACTCATAAACTGTAATTTAGAAAATGAATTGAAATTCAGAATAAATATATCAATTGAAATTCAGAAATCTTTAATTTCAATTTCATTTAATATTTTCTGAATTTCAATTGACATTTTTGAAATTCAATTAATATTTTCTAAATATCTTTTTTTATGTGTTTCTGAATTTCAATTAGTATTTTCGGAATTTCAAATGATATTTCTGAATTTCAATTAATATTATCGGAATTTCAAATGATGTTTTCTAAATTTCAAGTGATGTTTTCTGAATTTCAAATGGAAAATCTTGAATTTCAATTGATGTTTTCTCTATTTAAAATGGAAATTCTGAAATTCAATTGATGTTTCTGAATTTCAAATGGCATTTCTGAATTTCATTTGATATTTTCTAAATTTCAATTGATATTTTCTGAATTACAGTTGCAAAAGGTTTAGATGATATATTAAGGGAGGGCTACAAATGTTTTCTATGGTTTATTTTTAATTAAATCTTAATTCTAATTTTTAAACACATATGCAATTAAATTGAAAACATGCAAAATATCTAACAAAAAATTACAAAATATGCATTAAACATGCATTTATATATAACAAATATGCAAAAACAAATTGATTCCATTTTGCTGCAAATTCTTTGATTCGATATTGGGCCGACTGACTACAAACATGTATTTATTTTCATGTCCTGATTATTATTGATATGCATAAAACGTTATAACTGGATATACTTGGGGAATTTTCATTGGCATTGAAATTGAATTGGCATTACTTGCTGTCAATGCCAATGAGAAACATTTAACTACCATTCTAATGCCAATGTAATTTTTTTTAATTATATTGATTAGACCAATGGTAATGAAATGGCGCCAATCCCTAAAAAACCAATTGTAATTGACGAAAAAATAATTGTTTATAAAAAGTGTTTTGTTTTGGAAAAAAATATAAAAATTGCTTTCCTAACTTTAAATGTATTCAGTATTGTTTTGGTAACTGATTAGTCATGATGGATTAGCTTTTTAAAATATTTACTTAATAAAATACAGAATATATATAAAATTAGTACGCAAAAATATAGGATTTTAATTCAAAATTTGCAAATAACTTTTTTTTTGGAAACAATTGTAACAAACAATTTAACAATCAATTATAATTGTATATTAAAGACATTGGCAATTATCAATGGCAATTGAAACAAAATTTCATTGGCATTGTTGTTAAGCAATTGGAAAGCCAACAAATTTAATTACCATTGACATTAAACAATGCCAATTAAATCATCCATAATTTGGTCCATTCAGTGAACTACTCCCAAGAATGAACTGGAGTACCGTTTGGAATTTTCACTTTGCATTTTGAGTATGATGTAGGAAATATAAATTTTTATTCTAATGAAGGAAGAAAATATGTTTCTTTTTTATTAAAAGTTATTTTTAAAATAACGAATAAAAACAGTAGTTTTTTTTTTACCAATTTTTACTGTTGTTTCAATATTTCTATAGTAAAAAATCAGTTGTTTCTACGACATTTTAGCACTTTTTACTACATTTGTTAGTTGTTTTTCAACAGTTAAAAACAACTACATTTTTAGTTATTTTAACGGTTATTACATTTGTTTTAACTGGCATTTCTGTAGATTCTGCTATAAAACTTTTTTGAGATTGATTTAATAAATCGAATGACATGAATTGACTATGTAAAGTTTAATTGATGTAACCCTGCAAGCAAACAAGCTCAGAAATAGGCTAAAAATATGTTATTAAATTTAAAATTTTTGTATGATTTTGATTCAAAAATTACTTAGAATATATATCGCACTTGTTTAACAAGAGGGTATTAACTCAAAATTTTTAAAATATCAATTTTTTTAAGAAATCAACTAACAACATCAATATCTACTATTGTAAAAATTTCAACGAATTCCGATTACTCTTTCATCTCGAAAACCACTTTTGAGACCATTCCATGATAATATAGTGATTACCATTATTTCAACAAAAAGGTATTATTTCGAGTTAATACAAAAGTTCAAATAGAAATGAATCGTATATTTTCATAAAAAATGTATTATATTGATTTGAGCCTTTATTTATGTTAAAAATAATCAAACTGTTTTATTTATATTTGGTTGTATTTTGAGTTGATACTGTTTTGTTGATAAAATTTGTTTTATTCTATAAATTTAAATCGATAAAATTTCAAAAAAATGGTATTAACTCAAAAAATTGTTGAGTGTTACCACTCAAACATTTAAAACAAAAACCATGTATATATATTTTCAAATAGAATTTGCTTATTATGATATGTTTGAATTTTTAAATTCTGTTAAAATGTGGCCATAAACAGTTTTTGACTCTACTGAAAATTTTAAAATTTTGCGTTAATACCCTCTTGTTGATCAAGTGCGATATATAAAAAAAAATTCTATACGCTCAAAAATCAATAATTTTTTGAGCCTTTTTTGAATTGCTCAGAAATATTCAAATTCAATTTCATTTCTTAGACAATTCTGAATCATTTTTTGAATTTAATCATTTTTTTTTTTAAATTTTTTGCGTCTTTTATGATTCAGCTCATATTTACATTCAAAAATTTTGCTGGCTGGGAATATTAATTTGATTTTAAAAAAATAGACATTCGTCTATTATTTTATTTGGTGCCAAACCATTTTTCCATAAATCTATGGAAGAAATCAATTGCCCAATATATAATAATAGCTAATATAATGCAATAACTCCTATTACTACTATGAAACAAATGAAAAGATATACAGCAACAAGTACAACATTGGCGTAATTCAGAAATAGCTTCATCAACGATCTGTTCAGTTGAAGCATTACGCTGGAAAGTATTGTAAGAGTTCTGTTCTGTTGAGGAACTTTGTTGGTAATAAATGTATTGTTCAGTTGAAGAGTTTTGTGGTTGCGAATATTTGTAGCTGGAATATTGATTGGTTGAAGGTTTACCGGTTGAATTTTGTTTTGTTGAAGGTTTCCTTTTGTATTTGACTGTGTAGAGTATTTTTGTTGAAACTGTTCTTTAGTTGAAGAATTTTCTTTGGAATTTTGTTTTGTTGAAGGCTTTCCTTTTGTATTTGACTGTGTAGAGTATTTTTGTTGAAACTGTTCTTTAGTTGAAGAATTTTCTTTGGAATTTGGTTTTGTTGAAGGCTTTCCTTTTGTATTTGACTGTGTAGAGTATTTTGTTGAAACTCTTCTTTAGTTGAAGAATTTTCTTCTGAATTTGGTTTTGTTGAAGGCTTTCCTTTTGTATTTGACTGTGTAGAGTATTTTTGTTGAAACTGTTCTTTAGTTGAAGATGTGTGTGTTGATTCTTGTTTCTTTGAAGTTGAAGGCTCTTCTTTTGGATACTTAGAGTTGCTGGTGGTACCTTTCGATTCTTGTTTTTCCTTAGATGTCGAAGTTGTTTTCTTCTTTTCTTTTTTCACCATCAATGCTTCCATACTGATCATACAATATCTTTTGTTTTTATCACTTAAAACTTGGTATAATTTTGAAATAAGTTGAAATTTTTTTGTAGCCTATATTCTTCTAGCCTCTGGTACACGATCTGGGTGTACTAAGAAACCATAATTTGTGGTAGGCTTTTTAATATCCCTTTCGGAAGCAGTTTTTTTAAGTTTAAATATTTTATAATATCGTAAGTACCAAAGTAATGTTGCACAGCTCGAAGGTATTCATTTAGTTTTAAATAGTATTCTGAGACTTTTGTATTTCTAAATTAATTGATGTGTGTGAAAAGCATGTCAAGTAGCAGAACCTCAAAAATACCAGCAAACTCTCTCAACAAAATCACTCAAAAACCAACAAAAAAAAAAGCACTCGATGTACAGCCAAAAGCACTCAAATGTTCAGCAAAATATTTTTTATAACAAAAAGTAGTGTCCGACCGAACAGATCGGACAGAAATTCATTTGGTCTATATTCGGTATTTTAAAGCATTATGGACAAATTTGGCGGATGGAAAATGTTTATTGGATGATTAGATGCTATTTGAGTGTCAAATTTGAAGAAAAGTCTGTACACTAAAAAAAAAAGTTTGTAAAGTCAGCAAACAAATTTTGCTGAGTCAGCAAAATTTTAGTCAGGAGGGTGCTAGTAAAAAAATTGCTAATATGTCAGCAAAATCTTTTGCTGAAAATCAGCGAACTGATTTTTAGCAACAAAATTAGTAGATTCAGCAAAAGTTTTGCTAACACTTAGTAGATTAGAAATAAAAAAGCGTTGGTAAAAAATTAATAATTAATTTTGCTGAATTTTAGTAGACTGAAAAAAAACGCAAAAAAATTGCAAAAAATTTTAATTTAGTTAATATATTTGCTGAAAATCATAAAACATATTTTGTTGATTCTTTTAAAAATAAATTTACAATAATTACGAATATAAAAATTTTCATTTTCCCCATTGATGTCATGAATTAATTTAATATCTGAAAATATATAGAAATAAATATATATAACATAACAAAAATTTTTTTCCACTATTTACATCAATGGTAGTCTAAATGATGCTTTCTTTTAAAGGACGCAACTGCCGAAGATAATTATAGAAACGAAACGAAAAAATAAACAAAACAAACGAAACGAAAAAAAACAACCCCTTTTTTTGCAATTAGAAAAAGGAACCATACTAAGATGTGTGTCTTGTCTTTCGCTTTACTCTGTCTACATGTCTGTATATGTTTGTTTGCAATTTGTTCCACACTAGATTATTAATCTATTAACATTTATTATAGAAATACATATTAAATTTAAATATTTTCTTTTGTCTTTTATTTTATTAATAGACAATTATTTTCACAAGCCGGTGACAACGCAAAATTTAAGTTGTTTTAATCCTCAATTTTGTTTTATGTATGAAAAACAGATACAAAAGTCTTCCATGGTTGATTTTTTTATGTCTTATTAGAGTTGTACTTTTTAGTATCATTTTCCTCTTCTCTACTACATCTTGACATGCCGCGACATCAATCATATATCAGCACAATTTTTTTAGCAAAATTAATTAGTAAAACATTAGTATATTAGTAAAGCATTAGTATAAAACTGCTAAGTGCTGAATAAGTATAACAAAAATTTTAGCTGAAAACACGACTTTAGCAAAAAAATTTGCTAAAAAATAGTATACCTGATTTACAAGACGTTTTACTAACTTTTGTACTAACTTATTTTTTTGAGTGTAGTGAAGCAATGAATTCACTGTTCGGCCTTAGAAAGTTCGGCCAAATTGAAAATAGTTCGGCGGCCGAACTTTTAACTTTATAGCTAAACTTCGGCCTTTTCTCTTAATCTTTATACACAAAATCGAATTAAATCGTCTCAACAGACATGTTTCCAATACCAAAATTTGTCATCATTGACTTTAGATATCAAAAAACCGACAAAATATAGTTTTTTGGCCGAACTGTTCGGTCGGACACTAACAAAAAGTGACAAAAAATTTATTTTTATAAAAATTTATTTTTAAAAAACACAATTAAATAAAATAATAAAACACAAATTTGTTTTTTTTTCTATTGTTGTTGGTAAAAGTTGGCGTGAAGGAAATAGTTTCATCTTTTGTGGTCAAGACACCTTTTGGTTTATGGACAACATTTGCGGGATTCTTACAAAAAAAAAAAAAAAAATGTTGATAGGAATCGATCGAACAAAATATATTAGAGTAATTTGTCATCATTGGAATTATCATATATCGAGGGCTTATATTCAAAACTTGCTATCTGCAGTTTTGTCGAAAATGAGTTTTTAATGGCAACTTGTTTAAGTTGTCATATATCATATTAAATTTGAACTGAAATTTTTTTTCTTTAACATTTTTTTTCTTAAATTTGTGATTTTGCTATCTACTATACGTAGTTTTACGAATAAAAAGTTGCTATATGCATAAAAAAATTGGTTTTTATTATCATAAAAACCTAAAAGGGTTGGTATTGAATCATTAATATAATAAAGATATAAACAGGATGAACTATTCAAAAAATGGTCAACATAAATCCGGGATTATTATTCCCTACAACGTATTGCAACTGATTATATGTCATCCAATGAAGGTTTGTTGTCTACAATTCGTGACAATTATAATTTTAATCAAACGTTTATCCAGATGCCGAGAATGAACAAATCGATGACAATGTGGTCAAAGGGGATGTGGGAGACGATCTCATAACAGGTTTGTTGCTTAAAATTCGAGACAATTATATGTAATTGTAACATAAATTTGTATCTAGATTCCGAAAATAAACAAATTAAAGACAATGTGGTCGCTTGCCGTCCCTTATCTATCTACCAATTGTCGATATTAAATATAAAGTGAATTTCGATGAAGAATATATTAACCTTCATACCAAAATCAAAACATATGGATGTTATAAAGAACCAATGGCCTTACAATCTGGTCCCTGTTCTATCCAGTCAAGCAAATAGAAACATTGCAAGCATTAAGTCTGTTATTCCGATAGAATATCATTATTTTATGATAAATTATAACAGGCGAAGAATGCCTAATCATAAATCATTGCAGTTTATATTATTTAATTTTGTGCCTTATAATTATATTACTATACTTTTTTTAATGCATATTGTTATTAATTGCTTCTTAATATTTTTTGTATTTAAAACCCAATTATAGTTACTATTACTTTGAATTCTATTACTATAATTTTTCTTTTATTATTATTTTTATATTACTCTTTAATATTATTTATATTAAAACAACCGAAACATTAACTAATACCTCGAATTCCATTAGTAGATTTTTTGTTAATACATATTATTATATTTATTTTTATTGTTTTATATTAAAACAACATTAACTTGAATAAAAAATCGTGTTATTTAAATAAAAAACGTTAATAAGTTTACAATAAAGCTTATTTGTATTTTTGTACAAAAATTGCTATCTGATAATTTGAATATACGAATTGATAAAATTTATATTTGCAAAAAGTGCTATCTGCTATATCAGCGCGAATAACAGCAATTAAAAAGAAAAGAAAAATTGTGAAACTTAGACGTCGTTTTTAATAACTTTGTAGAAGAAACTTTAGTAATAACTACTACAATTTAAAAAAAAAAAAAAACTGTTTTTTTGCTCTCCTGAAAAAATTGTGATTATGCAGATAGCAAGTTTTGAATATAAGTCCTCGATATGTTTTTCCTAAAAATTCCTAGAAGAGAAACTATTTCATCATTAGTGGAGGTGGTCAGTAAATTAATTTTTGGCTGTGGAATCTTTATTAACAATTCTTACAAAAAAAATTTGAATGAGAATTGGTCGGTAAAAGATAGGAGAGAACTTTGTCATCATTGGAATTATCAATATCTGTTTTTTTTTAGAAATTCCTAGAAGAAAAACTGTTTCGTCATTGGTGGTGGTTAGTAAATTCAATTTTGGCTGTGGAATCTTCATTAACTATTCTTACAAAAAAAATTTCGATGAGAATTGGTCGATAAAAGATAGGAGAGCAATTTATCATCATTGGAATTATCAATAACTGTTTTTCCTAGAAATTCCTAGAAGAAAAACTGTTTCTCCTATCTTTTACCGACCAATTTTCATCCAAATTTTTTTTTATAAGAATCGTTAATAAAGATTCCACAGCCATAATATAACTTACTGACCACCTCCACTAATGATAAAATAGTTTCTCTTCTAGGAATTTCTAGGAAAAACAGATATTGATAATTCCAAGGATGGTAACTTGCTTTCCTATCTTTTATCGACTAATTCTCATCGAGATTTTTTTTGTAAGAATAGTTAATGAAGATTCCACAGCCATAATTGAATTTACTGACCACCACCAATGATGAAACAGTTTTTCTTCTAGAAATTTCTAAGAAAAACAGATATTGATAATTCCAATGATGGCGAATTGCTGTCCCATATTTTACCAACCAATTCTCATCCAAATTTTTTTTGTAAGAATCTTTAATAAAATTTCACAGCCAAAAAATAATTTACTGACCACCTCCACTAATGATGAAATGGTTTCTCTTCTAGGAATTTCTAGGAAAAACATATATTGATAATTCCAATGATGACAAATTACTCTAATATATTTTGTCGATCAATTCCTATGAATTTTTTTTTTTAAGAATCCCGCAAATGTCATCCATAAACCAAAAGGTGTCTTAGTTAACCACAAAAGATGAAATTATTCCCTTCACGCAACTTTTACTAACAACTATAGAAAAAAAAAAACAAATTATTTTATTTAAATGTTTTTTATTTCATATATTAATTAATTTACGGCCTGTTTTTACAAGACGTGTTTACTACCACACGAACGTGTGGCACCCGAACGAATACGTAATGAAATGAGTATTTATAATTCGTTCGTCTGACTTACGTTTGATTACGTAAAGCTTTATATTTTGTCAAACAGTAAGATTGCCAACATAATGTTTTTCTCATTTTGTTTACTTTTTTTCATATACAAATAACTCATTTTTCGTTGTTAGATGGCAACCCAACACTGTAAATGAAATATAAACAAAACAGCTGATTTTTGCTTGAAAAAAAAAATTTACTTATTTTGTTTAGAAAACAATAAAAGTGGCGATAAAAATATAATTTGTATAAAGAAAAAAAAAAAAACAAAACATTTACAAATAAAAATGTTCAGGTCAATTGCCATGGGTCTTGATAGTGATTCCATTGTTATCATATTGTTCTTTTTTTATTATAATTTTTTTTAAAAAGTATTTTTTTTTTTAATATTAAATTGTGTTGCCTTTTTTCTTTGGCGATCGTCTGTTTTTGACGTTTCAAATCGTAATATGGAAACCAAAAAAGAGACGAAAGCGACAACTCTTACGTTTTCACTCAATTCAAAGTACAGAACCCCAAAATGAGATTCTTCACTCATTTACACGAATTTTTGAATGACACGTCTTACAAAAACAGGCTGTTAATAATAAAAATAATTTTTTTGTCACTTTTGTTATAAAAAATATTTTGTTGAAAGATTTTGAGTGATTTTGCTAGACTTTGAGTGATTTTGCAGAACTTTGAGTGATTCTGCTGAAAGATTTTGCTGTTCTGAGTGCACATTAGAAAAATTTTAAATGAGACATTATAAATTTGTTGACTGGTTCTGTGATTCAAATTTGAATAGGTATGATTTTTGTTTTATTGCGTGTAAAAAAAATAACGGTAAATGTAAAACGGAGGCATTTTTTGCAACAATTCATATTTAAAAAAAAAAAGTATTTTAAATATTGTCCATAAATTAAAAATATTTACCGAGCAGCAAAATGTGCAAAAATTGATTCTACAAACAAATCCACTATAATTTAAAAGTTTCTAATATTAGAATAGGGGTGCATAATTATAAAAATGTGTATCAAATGAAAGGTATGTAAACACTATCTTAGGTTTTGCATGACATGCACTAAATTCAGCGTTGTTATACTATGGGTCTGTTCGACGTCGTTACCGCGGATACCCTCGGGAACATAATTTACCAAAAACAATAGAAACGATTTATAAAATAGGATAATAGCGGTAAGGTACATGTAATTAAACTAATACAGAGGAGTTCGCTTATAACGAACACCGATTATAACAAACTTTTTTTTATAGCGACCGATTTTCGTGGTCAAAATGCATTTACTAACATATTTCATATAAAGGGTCCGCCATCTAATGTTTTTTTTTTCAACTAGTGCTTATTTCGTGAATGGTAACACTTAGCTCATGTCTGATTTGACAGATAATTAGTTTTATCCTTCCGCTGAACGAATATGGTCCGTATGTTCGTTATCTTGTGAAAAAAGTGAAAGAAACTCGCATCCTCATCGATAAACCAAAGCGTGAAAAGCCAAAATCAGTGTGTACACCCGAGAATATTACTGCTGTGGCAAAAAGTGTGCGTGAAGCGCCATCAACATCAATTCGTTCTCAACAACACTGATAGAATTTTGTTCATTGTATTACTGAAATCCTTCATTAATACAATGAATTTTTCATTAAAAAGTCCCCAAAGAAAGTTTCATTGGCTCAATGAAATATTTTTCATTAATCTAATAATAATTGAAAAAATATTTTTTTTCTTATTTCATATTTATTTTGTGTTAATTTTTTCTTTTTTATTATCTTATATTTATTTTTCCGTTTTTTTTTATCTCCCTGAACACGATTTTAACCCGCAACCATCACCATACAAACAGCAGCGCCTTACCAATTGACCTAAATTACAAAGCCAAAAGGATGTGCTTTTTTAGACTTTTGTAGGAAAATATTTTTTTTCAATAGTTGAAGCGCCTCCAGTGGAAATTTTATGGAACTTATTGTTTGCTGTACAAAAAATATTTATGTAAAAATGATTTAAGGATCAAACAAATACAGTTAATGAAAATTTCATTCAGTCAATGAATTTTTCATTAATGTAATGAAAATCTTTCATTCAACCAATGAATCCAAGTTAATGAAAGACATTCATTAATAGTATGAAGGAAAATCCTATCAGTGAATTGAACATTTCGGAGACATCATTGAGACGAATTTTGCATAAAGACCTTGGTATGACGCCATACAAAGTCCAATTGGTTCAGGAGTTCAAAACAAAAAAAATTTTATTTGGCGGACCCTTTAAAATAATACGGTTAAAACGGTTAAAACGAACATCGTTTATAGCGAACTTTTTATATTACGGACTAATGTTTCGAACCCTTTTACGAATTTCCATACAAATTGATAAACTTATAACGAACACATAAAAATCCAGATTTAAAATTAGAATTTCAAAGAAAATCCTGACATTTTATTGATTTTTAAAAAATGTTTTTAAAGCGCACTTCGCTGATAACATACTCTACTGAATGTCTTTTTAAAAAAGCCAATTTTGAAAAAATGTCTTTACCTGTAGATTTTGGTGAAAAGTATTAACTTTTTTTACAGTTATATTAGTTTTTTGTTTTTATATACATCGAGATTATTTTTATGTTATTTTCAATTTATAACGAGCTTTCAACCTCCGTATATTTACAAAAATAAAGCAAATCAAACATATTAGCTAGGTTGATACTAGTATTTCGATCTGGCTAAAGATCTCATCAGGAAAATAATCTTAGAATCAAGAAATCCTAGAAATTTTCTTTTGTTTAGAGTGAAAAATAGCATTTATATTACAGTAGATATCGGATATAAGCACATCTCATATAAGAACAAATCGCATATAAGAAAGATTAGCAAAAACACCGAGCCTATTTGCATCTTCTCAGTGTAAAAATTGCTTCAGATAAGAAAAACACTGATATAAGAAATGTTTGTCAAACACCAAAGCTGACAAACGTATTTGAAATGGTTTCATATAAGAAAGTATTTAAGATTGTTGTCAAACTGTGAACTGATTTTATTTTATAGTAATTAAACGTGCTAAAGTCCCAAAACTTATTTAACAAATTGTGAAAAGCAATCTGATGTAGGCGTGTCCCTATCCGGATTTCATTCCTGCCCAAGGAAATCTTCTGGGGACTTTGTTATTAGAATTTCTAGAGATATTTGTTATGTTAAATCACAAACTCAATGAGAATTTCTTGTCCTCGTCTAGGAGCGAGATTCAAAATTTAAAATATCAAAGAAAAAACAACAACAAAAAATTGTCACAATTGGCTTTGTCATCTTCCAAATACTACTCTGTTTTTTTGACAGACCTAGCAATGTAGTGACGTTTATTCAAGTAAATCGACAATAGAAAATCATATGTTTTCTATTAGTGTCAGTTACATTTAAATTTGCACAAGCACCTGCATATTTGTTATTTTGTTTTTTTTATATACTGAATTGTTTTGTTTAATAAAATGTTTTTCTTTAAAACTTTTTTTTACTTTTCATTTAAACATTTAAATTTTAGAGAATATATTCGTATAAGAAACAACTTTCTTATATCCGATATTTCCATATAAGAAAAAATCGCATATAAGAAAGAAATCTCTGGCTTTTTTTGAGTTTCTTATATCCGATATCTACTGTACATATCAGAAGTCTATGAAAGGTGTCTTAATTATTATTTCTATATAATTCTTACCCTAATTTAAAACACCGTTAAATTTATTTTTTATATATTTTTTTTTTTATTAATTTTTTCAGCATTTTTCATTTTCTATAATATTTTTTTGTAACCTTTTCTCATTATTTTATATTTTGCTATAATTTTTCATAATACTTTTGTTTAATTTGTTTTTATTTAATAATGGGCATTAATAATGATTTTGTGTTTCATTCACTATAATTTGTCTTTTTTTTTTTAAATGGGGGTTTTTAGTTTTTTAATTATAATAATATTTAATGCCAATTATTGTATTTCTTTTAATAAATATATTTCTATATTTATAAATGATTTCTTTTTTTAAAAATTTTTAACAAAATTAAATTAGTTATAGGTTTTTATTTTAGTTTCATGTTGTAAATATTGTATAAGCATTATCAATTTTAATAAATTATTGTTATTTTCATAATTTTTTTTTTTTTTTTAAATTTTTAAAGATTTTTAAGCATTGCTTTTTGTTGTGTTATAATTTGCTAAATAAAAAAAATCGATATAAAATTGAAATAAAAAATCAATAAATTTTAAATAAAAAGCTTTTTTAAAAACGAGAAAATGAAGGAGAAAATATTGAAATTATAAATTATTTTTAATAAAATTTGAATTTTTAAAGAATTTTAAACATATTTTCTTTTTAATCTATCGAATTTTTAATAAAAATTCCCATTGAAATATAAAAAATTTGCTAAATAAAAAAAATCGATATAAAATTGCAATAAAAACCAATAAATTTTTAATAAAAAGCTTTTTTAAAAACGAGATAATGAAGGCAGAAAATATTGAAATTAGAAATTATTTTTACTAAAATTTTAATTTTTAAAGAATTTTTAATATATTTTCTTTTTAATCTATCGAATTTTTAAAAAAAATTCCCATTGAAATATAAAAAATTTGCTAAATAAAAAAATCGATATAGAATTGCAATAAAAACCAATAAATTTTAAATAAAAAGCTTTTTTAAAAACGAGAAAATTGCAATAAAAACCAAAAAAATTTTAAATAAAAAGAGAAAATCAAGGGAGAAAATATTGAAATTAGAAATTATTTTTAATAAAATTTGAATTTTTAAAGAATTTTAAATATATTTTCTTTTTAATCTATCGAATTTTTAATAAAAATTCCCATTGAAATATAAAAAATTTGCTAAATAAAAAAATCGATATAGAATTGTAATAAAAAACCAATAAATTTTAAATAAAAAGCTTTTTTAAAAACAAGAAAATGAAGGGAGAAAATATTGAAATTAGAAATTATTTTTACTAAAATTTTAATTTTTAAAGAATTTTTAACATACAGCTGCGTTCTGTATTTCATTTTTGGGTGAAAATGAAAATATTTTTTTTTTTGGGTTCTGAATTTCGAATTTCAAAATTTCAAAAAAATTTTAATTTCGAAAAAGTGGTTTCAAATCAATTTAATTTTGTTCCTATCGAAATTGAAGTGAAATTCTATGTCATGCAATTCGAAGATTGTGTTGTTTTGCGTGATTTCAAATCACTGTCAGTTGGCTGTGTGAAATTCGTGTGAATTTTGGCCTTGCACAATTTCCTTAGTGTTGAACTGAGAGCAATCGATTTCATTTTGTTCCTATCGAAATTGAAGTGAAATTCTATGTCATGCTATTCGTAGCTTGTGTTGTTTTGCGTGATTTCAAATCACTGTCAGTTGGCTGTGTGAAATTCGTGTGAATTTTGGCCTTGCACAATTTCCTTAGTGTTTAACTGAGAGCAATCGATTTAATTTTGTTCCTATCGAAATTGAAGTGAATTTCAATGTCATGCAATTCGAAGCTTGTGTTGTTTTGCGTGATTTCAAATCACTGTCAGTTGGCTGGGTGAAATTCGTGTGAATTTTGGCCTTGCACAATTTCCTTAGTGTTGAACTGAGAGCAATCGATTTCATTTTGTTCCTATCGAAATTGAAGTGAAATTCTATGTCATGCAATTCGAAGCTTGTGTTGTTTTGCGTGATTTTAAATCACTGTCAGTTGGCTGTGTGAAATTCGTGTGAATTTTGGCCTTGCACAATTTCCTTAGTGTTGAACTGAGAGCAATCGATTTCATTTTGTTCCTATCGAAATTGAAGTGAAATTCTATGTCATGCAATTCGAAGCTTGTGTTGTTTTGCGTGATTTCAAATCACTGTCAGTTGGCTGTGTGAAATTCGTGTGAATTTTGTATTTTTTCTTACAAATCCCCCTAAATTGTCAAAAAAACCCTAGATAAACTCTACTACTAAAAAATATCTCTAGAAATATTTTTGCCTAAAATCGGCTTATTTTTTAGGTTTTTATTAAAAATTCTCTGAATAAATATGTTAAAATAAACTAACTTTGTTGCAGTTAAACTGGTTTCCTCCCTTTTTCTAGTCAAAATCAGAAATTTTATTCTAACAGTCCAGTAAAGGGACTTAAATTTTATTAACAAGCTTGTGTGTTTTTGTAAAAGCCTGGCCTTGCACAATTTCCTTAGTGTTGGACTGAGAGCCAAAAAAGAACGAAAAAGATTGGGTAATATGCTAAACTGCGTTTTTGTTAAATTACACAATCTTTTTTTTTTTTTGGTAATTTATTCAAGTTTGTGCTATGCAAAATTTACATTGATGAACATTAACAAAAACCTGATACGTAAAAGTTACATTGATGAAATTTGGAAAATAAAATAAGCTACAAGTATACTTTTTCTAATAAAAAAAATATAATTAATAAATATAATTTATTAAAAAATATAAATTGTCTTCTATTTAACCTTTCTTATTTCATTTTTTCTTTTTCCAAAAAAACTACCGATACTACAAAAGTAAAACTCATATTTTTAGAAATTCGTATACTCATATTTTTAGAATTATGGTTGCTTTTCGTTTGAATTTTTTTTTTCAAGTGTCAAATATAAAGAAAAACAGAATAATAACAATCTAAAAGAAAACAGCTGTTGATTGAAACAAAGCTGAAATGAAATCGATGAGATATGAAATCGATTATCATTTCATTCGTTTTTTGTGACACAGTGAAAAACTAATATCGATTTCATTTTAACTATCTATTTAAAACCACTTCGAAATACACAACGCAGCTGATATCTTGAATTTGTTTGAAGCGGAATTAAATGAAATCTTTGAATCTCTTTAATCTATCGAATGTTTAATAAATATTCCCATTGAAATTTATTGATATAGAATTGAAATAACAAATGTAAATGTAAAAGAAAAAACATCTGTTGATTGAAACAAAACAAAACTGAAATGAAATCGATGAGATATGAAATCGATTATCATTTCATTCGTTTTTTGTGACACAGTGAAAAACTAATATCGATTTCATTTTCACTATCGATTTGAAACCACTTCGAAATACACAAAGCAGCTGATATTTTGAATCTGTTTGAAGCGGAATTAAATGAAATCTTTGAATCTTTTTAATCTATCGAATGTTTAATAAAAATTTCTATTGAAATGTAAAAAATTTGCTAACTAAAAAAATCGATATAGAATTGAAATAAAAAACCAATAAATTTTAAATAAAAAGCTTTTTTAAAAACGAGAAAATTAAGGGAGAAAATATTGCAAAATAGAAATTATTTATAATAAAATTTGAATTTTTAAAGAATTGTTAAAATAAATGGAATTGTTTGAAGCGGAATTTAATAATATTTTGAATCTGTTTAATCTATCAAATGATTAATAAAAATTGAAAAGAAAATTCTGAATTTAATTAAAATTTAATTTGAATTCTTTATCTTTATTCTCTTGTTTTAAAGTAAAATATTTGGTTTTTATATTATAATTATTGTATTTTTCTTGGACTTTAGTTCCTTTTAAACATTTTAATAAAATTATTGGGTTGAATTTTCATTTTTTAAAATCAAATTATTGTTTTTTAGAAATTGTTTTCTTAAAAAATTTATTTTTTTTTAGTAATTTTTCCTTAATCTATTTTTTTTTTATAATTTTTTAATGGGAATACTTATATTTTTGTTTCTTTTTAAATTAATTTTTAACTTAAAATAAAAATAAATATAAAACATTAAAACATATATAGATTTAAAAAAAAATATAATTACAAAAATTTACAATTAAATATAATTTTTTGTTGTAAATAATAAATAATTACTTAAAATTTAAAATATAGAAAAAATCTTAAGGGAATAAACAATTTATTAAAGCTAAAATAAAATGTCATTTTTAAAAAGTGTTCGTTTTAAGCATTCGTTTGTAGTATAAAGATCTTTTTTTTTTTTTTTGGAAAAATAATAATAAACAGCCTTTTTAAATATTTAATTAAATAAAAAATAAAATTAATTTCAAAGCATGACATGTAATGAAAAACTATTAGTTTTGATATTGATCGAGTTGATTAAAAATCCAGAAGTGAATACAAGGGTAAGGAGATTGAAATTATGTTTAATCGCTTTAGTTAAATCAGGACTATAGATTTATTTACATCTTTTAAAGCAATGCAAAATGTTCGCGATAGAAATATTAACGATAGATTTTAAAAGATCGCTTTCTATCACTTACTAGAATATGTGCGATTCTCAAAAAAGACTTTTTGGACTAAAATAAAAACCTTCAGCTTGAATTTTTTAAAAGATTCTAAAAGTTTATAAAATAAGCTCCTAAGATCTTTAAAAAAATATACAGCAAGAGTTTAAATTTTAAACAGAGTCTGTTGAAAAAAAGTCTTCAAAAAAATGCTGAAATAAGTTTGTTTTCTTAAAAGACCACAGCTATCAATTAAATATAAATAAATTAAATATAAAATTAAAATAATGAATTGAACATATAAAACAAGTTAAAAAGTACATACATTAAGAAATATTAATAACTAAATATAAAACTTTAATAAAATGACACTACTCAACAAATTTAAACTTTTTGTAGAACGTGTACGCTGCATTCAAATCTGTCAAAAAATGTTTTTTTCGCATTTGCAGTTTTTTTAAATATCGCGGTTTTTATATTTACATCATCTACACCAATTTTTCGTCTATTTTGCTTAATTTTTCGAAATTGTATCGAAAAATTATGATTTGTTTTTTAAGAATATAAATATACACAAAATTATCTTTCATTTCTGATCGGTATTGCAAGGAAGTTGAAAATTTTGCATGCCTAGTTTTATCTTTATAAATTTTATGTAGGTGTGCTAGAAAAATTAAAATTTTATCACTCTGCATAAACTAAACATTCCACTTAAGACATTTTTGTATTAAAATTCCAAATCCATTAAAAATATCCTGAAATATTTAGAAAAGAAGAAAATGTTTATATAAAAACTGCGTTAATTCAAAACTACAAATTAGATTTTAATGTGTTTGCCAGATTTAGACTTAGCGTACCTAAATCTATTAGAAAACATATATTACAAAAAGTTTGCAAATTCTTCAGTAGTAATAATATTAATAATATATTTTTATATGAACAGAATTTTTGTTTGAAGCATATGACAAATTAGTTAACATTTGAAATTCTTTTCTAAATATTTCAGGACATTTTCAACTGATTGGCAATTTTAATACAAAAATTTGTTCATTAGAATCTCTAGTTTATGTATAATGATAAAATTTTAAAAAGGATAAAACTAAAAAAGGACAACTTTTAACTTCCATGCAATACCAGTGATATATCCTAATATAAACATCGTAGATTTATATTTTTAAAAAATTCAAATTTTTTCGTTGGAATTTCAAAAAAAAAAAAATGAAGCAAAATATACGAAAAAAAAATAATGGCGTGAATGATGTAGAAAATAAAAACATCGAAATTTTAATGCAAATGAGAAAAAAATTTAGATTTGGATTCAGCGTACATAAAACAATTAAAAAATATGTGTTTTTTTGGTCGTCGAATAGTGTTATCAACAAAATTATAAAAATGTGAAATATTTTTCAGTTTTTTTTTGGTTTAATATACAATTTTATGTTTAAGGATCATGTGTTTTAATGTGTTATGTTAAATTTTTGTTCTATATATTTAATATATCCTTATATAATTATTATTTATTATTTGGTTTATTGATTTTTTTTTTTAATTTTTAAAAAGGTACATTTACTCCTTTCTTTTCTTGTTAAATAAATTCTCTAAAATGTCTCTAATTTAATTTTAATTGTCCACCGAATTGGCTCGCAATTGTCCATAGCAAGCCTGACATACTCTTACAGGTTTTAAGATGCGTAAGCGTGATATTTCCGATTCGAAACGACTACATTTATTACAAAATACTTGACCACAATTACGACAATGATGTTTGCGTTCATATAAATTGAATCTGGAATGAAAAAAATAATAAAAAATTTATATTTAAAATAAAAAAGTGTTTATAGAAAAAGGGTTTATCCCAGAATCTGAGGGTTTTAATTATTTCTATCACTCGTGGAGCTCTTTTTATAAAACCCCCAAAAAAGACCTTACAAAAAAGTAGTTTTAAAATCACTCCAAACAGCATTCTACGCCACTGAAGTAGTTACAAATTAGCTCAAACACTGATTAATTTACACTGGATGTCCCATGTAGTCACTACTCTTTTTGCTGGGAAAATATATGTAAAGGGTGGTTAAATTGTAAGGGCCGATGTTGAATGTGAACCACACCTATACGCCAAGTTTTTTTCCGAATTTTATTTGACATTTCTCTATTTCAGACTTACTCAATTTGAACCATGGAGAGATACACAATCCAACAACGTGTTAAAGTTATCCAGACTTATTATGAAAATGGGCGTTCAAATCAAATGAATATCGTGCACTTCGTGATTTTTTTGGTCAATTTGATCGTCCAAATGTGCGTACAATCGCAAAAATCGTGGAAAAATTCGAGCAAACCGGGGTCTGTAGAAGATGTGAGAACACCAGTGCATGCTCGTACAGCTCGTACTGCAGAAAATATTGCTGCTGTTCGCGATAGTGTGGCTGAAGAGCCGTCCACCTCAACTCGTCGTCGTGCCCAATTGCACCTCTCACGCTCGTCGTTGATGAACATTATGCATAAAGACTTGCATTTACACGCTTACAAGGTGCAATTGGCTCAAGAACTAAAGCCTCTTGACCATTCCAAACGTCGTGAATGGGCAGAATGGTGGCAAGAAATGGCAACAGTGGATGACCAATTTTCGAAGAAAATCATCTTCAGTGATGAGGCACATTTTCACCTCAGTGGATTCGTCAATAAACAGAATTGCCGCATTTGGGCGAATGAGAATCCAAGAGTGATTGTCGAAAAACCAATGCACCCACAAAGAGTGACTGTTTGGTGCGGTTTATGGGCTGGCGGCATCATCGGGCCGTATTTTTTCCAAAATGAGGCCGGTCAGGCAGTTACTGTGAATGGTGTTCGCTATCGTGAGATGATAACGAACTTTTTATGGCCCGAATTGGAAGATATGGATGTGGACGATATGTGGTTTCAGCAGGACGGTGCCACTTGCCACACAGCTAACGAAACAATGGCTCTTTTGCGCAACAAATTCAATGGCCGTGTTATCTCACGTAATGGCGATGTCAATTGGCCGCCAAGATCATGTGATTTGACACCGTTGGACTTTTTTCTTTGGGGTTATTTGAAAGAAAAGGTGTACGTCGATAAGCCAGCAACAATTCAAGAGCTAAAGGATGAGATAATTCGGCACATTAACGGCATAGAACCTCCAATATGCCTCAGCGTCATCGAAAATTTGGACCATCGGATGGAGGTGTGCCGCAGTGGTCGCGGCGCCCATTTGGCCGATATTTTGTTCCATACATAATTGAGTAATACCAATATCATAATAAAATAAAATTACAATAATTTCCTAAATAGTTTGTGTTTTATTCAAAATCAACATCGGCCCTTGAAATTTAACCACCCTTTATATAACTAATTTTAAAAATTTTCAACACTTGAGGCAAAATAATTTCAATTTTTTTTTTGTATAACACGAATAACCTTTAGTGAATGTGTTGACCGATGTTTAAGCATCCTCGTTAATCATCTATCTTTAAAAGCGCCAAAAAGTTATGGCGTTTTTAAGATTAAAGCAAATTAAAAATACTGAAATTACAATTTTTGCTTGAATTTAATTGAAGTTACATTAATTTATAAATCTCATTGTATTTATCACATGTCAAAATATATATTACACCACTAAACAATTTAAAAATACATTTAAAAAATTTTGTTGTCATATATTAGAACTTAAAAAGAAAACCGCGATTATTTGAAAAATACGCATTTTTTGTCGGTTTTGTGATATTTATTTGGGTTTAGAGTTTCTTTTTTGCATGAAATCATGTTAAATAGTTTAAATCCGCAAAATTAAAATTTGATATAAGGATGCTTTATGAGATTATGAAAATTTTGTTTATTTAAATGGCCATCAATTCTCTATTTTTATAATAATTTAAATTAAAAAAACTTTGAGAAATAAGAGTCATTTAAAATCACTTTCAACAGGTGTTGAAAATTGTTGAATTAGCCCATATATTGTTGATTCTTATTCAATTTTAAGCCGATTTAGCGATGTCCATCTATCTGTCTGTTGAAATGGCGATCACGGAGTGAAAACGCAATGGGAACTGCTCATTTTCACCTATATTCTTGGACATCTTCGCGAAAAGTTTGGTATTGGCAATGAGCAAAATGGGTCTAGCGGTTTAAAAATTATGAGTAAAAATATGAAGGTACCTCTAAATTTCCCATACAAATTGCTACAATCTCATATTAGCGTCTGTTGTATAAAATATTAAGTCAGATTTTTCACCAGACGCCTAAAAATTAATAATATTATAAATACAGTTAAAATTTTTTTCAAACAATTTTTTATCACCACAAAAATATTTTTTTACCTCAAAAATTATTTTTCACCACACAACTTCTTTTTTTACATTGAACAAGTTTTCCACCTCCAAAAAATATTTTTCAACTTTGGTTTTGGCATAATCAAATAAATTTGGTATACAAATTGGATAAAAACTTTCAAATTAACGTTCAAATAATCGTTAGAAAGTAAATAATTGTATTTTTTTCATTTTTAAAATTTTGTCTTCCTGATAAAAAAAAAAATGTTATTAATTTGAAAAATACATTTTTATAAAACATATAAATTGTGCAATAACGAAGTTTTCAATAAAATATCAAAAAATGTTCTTAGAAACATATATTTTAATGGAAAATATGCATTTATAACAAAATATGCAGCAAAAAATGCATTTATAGCAAAATATACATTAAGAAATGCCAAAATGTGAATTTATCGCAAAATATGCATTAACATATTGACGCCGTTTAAAATTTGTTGATTCGCAAAGATATTTGGTTAACTTTCTTCTCCAGATAACGACAAAAATATGCATTTACATAAACTTCCTTCCCTAACTAATACATTTTGAATTTCTGGACCGATTACGCTAATTTTCAATATCAAATGAATGAGCATTACTAATTTTCATTATCAAATGAATGAGCATTAATCTTGCGTTTTTAGGCCGTTATCACTATTTCGACTGACGGACATAGCAAAATCGATCTGTGAAGTTTTTGAGAACAATTTGCTAAGAGTTTGAGAAATTTTTTATAAAAAAATTCTTCAAAATTAAGGGAACTTTTTAAAACCAAGTTATGCAAATTTAAAAAAAAATACTCGGATTTTAATGTGAAAAATTTTATACGAAAATGAAGTCAGAATCTAAGATTTCTTAAAAGACCAGACTTTTTCTATTGGAAAAAGTACACAAATTTTAAAGTGCTCTCTATAAGGAAAATCCTTAGAAGTGGTTTTCTATAGTAAATATTCCTTGCCCAAAGTCAATTTTATAAAAATTTATTCAAAATTTAAGAAGTGATTACAAAAAGTTGATCAGAGTTTGAAAAAGTATAACAATTCTTCAAAAGAAATTTCTTAAAGATATTTTAACAGAAAAAAACTTGGAATTTTGAAGACAATATTTTTAAAAGTGCAAATATGTGGAATTGTTTTCAGGAAAAATCGTCAGAACTTTGAAGTTTCTTAAAGAAAAACGTTTTAAGATGCTGAATTGTGTTTTAAAAGTTTTCTTAAAAACATTCTGGAACATGAACTCTAAACGCTTAGTGAGACATTTTATATTAAAAAGACGTTAAAATCTAAAATTTCTGAATATAAGGGTTTTTCTGTAGGAAAAAGTTCAAAAGATTTTAGGGTGTTTTTATAAAAAAACACTATGAATTTAAGTTATTTTCTATAGAGAATAGTCCTCGGAACATAAATAACATTTTATAAAATTAACTAAAAAATGACAAGTGTTTATGTAGTTCAGAGTCTAAGTTTAAACAGGCATTTTTAACAGGAGATCCCCTTAAATAATCTTTAATATCTAAAGAGATTACTCAAAAAAGTCCTGCCCTTTTAATAGGAAAACAATTTCAGAACTTCGAAGGAATATTTTTTTATTTTTTTTTAAAAGAGAAGCAACACAGGAAATTCTTCCTATTAATTAATGTGTTTCTTTCTTTGGAAAGGGGATAGTGGAGAGATGAAAGGTGGTGAAAGATGAAGGGCTTCAAACATACAGAATTTCGGAGTTTTTTAGAGAGCGTATTTGTTAATTTTCTGCCAGAAAAATAACCAATATTTTAGAATTTCTTAAAGAAAAACGGTTTCAGATTATTCTTTTTTTTTTTTTGGTACGAGATTACTTAATTATTCAATAGGATTTTGTTTGTGGGTGAAGTTTTTGTATCGACTTACTTAACATGACATTTAACACATTGATCGGCTCCCTCATCTTTAAGCCAATGATCCGCTACACCACGGCCAGGTTGTTCGGTTACACACCAAGAATAAATGCGACCACGGGCATCGCCTTAAGAAATAAAAAAAAAACAAAGAAATTTAAAAAAACGAAAAATATTTTTTTATACAATGTTTGTAAAAACCTTAAAATTTTTTTCCCAGATTTTGTTCAAATAACTTACCCACATATAAAATTTTATGATCTTTTGATACCGTTAATGATGTTATACTAGCCGGTTCAGCATTATCTTTACGATCATAAGCAGTATGCATGGTTAATTTTGATCTAAACATTAATTGACGTTGCCATTTAAAACCTGGTCAAGAGAAAAAGAGTTAATCAATTAAAAGTATGAAATTCGAGTATATTGAAAAGTCTAAACCCACCTTTTTTTAAATAATGTTCTCCTTTATGACTATCAATCATAACGAAACCATCGGTAAGACTAGTATCTGATTTACTGGGACGCATAGTGGAACGTTCTTCTTCTAGGGAAGTGAAAGAAAAAAATATAAATTTCGAAATTTGTTTCATAAAGAAAATCTTACCCTCAATATTTTTTGTACAACTCGAATTATCAACAGTGGAGGATTTAATTTCATGTAATGATTTTGCTCCCGAAAAGGAACTTTTACGTCTTTCCGAGGTTACCGGAGGTTCACATTCTTTTTTAGGTATATCTGATTGGGTGGAATTGTTTGAGTGATTTGAAGCTTCTGATATGCTGGATTCGGAAGCTGATTTATGGATTTCTAGGAAAAGAAATTTTTCAAAAATTTTAGTTCTCTAAAGGTAATAAAACATTCTAGGAATTTACCATTTTCATCGTGTGAAGATATGCCTTGCATTTGTTTTATTATATCCATTTTCTTAGAAGATTCTGCCTGTTTACTTTCAGCTTGCTTCTCCGAAGCAGAATCGGGATTTTCTTGAGATTGTACCTCAGCAAATCTTTTAAGTTTACGTTCAATGGGTACTTGAACATATTCTAAAGACCACATCTGTGTTAAAAAAAATAATAATAATATCAAAATTTAAAATAAGTTGTTTTCCAAAAAACCAACCTACCCTTACTACACCATCTGTTGATCCAGTCATAACAACATTTTGTTGATCCCATTCTCGTATTTGCGAAAAGCCTACACATAATATTTGTTGCATACGATCGGCACTACCCACACAAGTATTAACCGTTGCCAAAGCATCACCATTTATTGACCACACATGTAACCATGTTGCTGAACAGGTGGCTATATCCCCCGTTAATTCATTTATGGCTACTGCTGCCACCACACCAACATGTCCTCTTAATTGTCGTACAAATGTAAATCGTGCCATATCCCATACTATGGCTGTACCATCCCTTGATCCCGATACTATGACATTATAGGCTGCACTGGCGGCCAAACATGTCACTGCATCTGTGTGACCATGTAGGGAATGTCGTACCGTTAGACTTTTACGATTGGCATCAAATTTCCATACCGTTATAACAGAACTTGTACCAGCTGTTATAATCATTTTTGCATTAGGGCAAGCACATGTCAAAATTTCACCAGAGTTTTGGGCAGCTGCCTCGGAGACAAAAGATGCCCTATCTGTATCGTAGAGTCCGACGCGTAGAGAATGATCAGCAAACCCCCACGCTATGTATTTTGTATAAGATGGTGGCATCATGACCTAGAAAGAAAAATAATAAGAAAATTAAATATATTGGAAAGAAAATTTTGAATTTTGAGTTTCGAATCGTAGCATACTCCCATCTGCAGATTTATAGAGATAGAACGTAACAAAAATACACTCTTGCTCAGTGGAGTACTCCACAATTGTGCATCCTAGCTATCTAAGGTATATTTTGAAATTTTTTTCTTTAAGCTTAAAACCCTCAAATTTTAAAGCCTGAAATATATTTTCTGACCGTTACCGTTACCTCTACAAAACATATAAAAAACAGCTAAATTCTGATGACTTCACGCTTTTTCTAGAAAAAATCGGATACTTATAAGCTTTTTCTTATGAATATTAAGGTATAGTCTTAGTGGAAATTTTCGAACAAAGTAAAACACTTTTTTTTTCGCGAAATCGAAGTTTTTTTTACGAAAAATATTTCTTTATTCTCTCCTGTTAAACATAAGGAAATTTAGATTATAAACAGTTTGCGATCTCCGAACTTAACTCATTAACACAAAGGCGCAAAAACATTTTAATTGAAAAATTCTGACAAATTGACACAAACGACGGATGCGTTTTAAGCATACGTAACAGATCCGCTGGACATTTTTATACCCACCATCCCACTGTACAAGAGAAAAAAACATCTGGGACTCAAAAACCTACATACATTCTTGATCAGCATTAATAGAAAAGTTAAATTAGCCATGTCCCTCTATGTGTTAACATCATATAAACGCCCGCCCACAAAAGGTAGTCGGGGAAGATGGTTTTAACACAAAATCTTTGTCATTGTCCTAAGCATTTTGCTAATGAAAATAAGCGAAATCGGACCATGTGTAAACATTTTTCATACAAAATGGTTTTATGTACATCATATACTGAAAATAATATTAATTAAAAAATAATTTGTTCCCAAATATTTATTTCGCAAAAAAAAATTTTCAGCCATTATTTACTTTGAAATTTATGTTCCTTAAACTAGTTTCCTATTTTTTTTGTTCATCTCAATGGATGGAGGGTATACAAAATTCGGCTTTTGAAATTTATAAATTCAATTGATATTTTCTGAATATCAATTGTTATTTTCTGAAATATATTTGATGTGGTTCTGATTATCAATTGATATTTTCTGAACTTCAATTCGTATTTTCTGAATTTTAAATGATATTTTCTGAATTTCAAATGGATTTTCTGAATTTCCATTAATGTTTTGTGAATTTTAAACTGATTTTCTGAATTTCAATTGATATATTCTGAATTCGATATAGAAATTCTAAATTTAAATTTAAAATGGAAATTATTTTGATGCATTTAACTCATTAATGGTGCTTCACAGATCCGCTGGACATTTTTCAACCATGCTTCATTAAGAAATCTTTTTTGCCTTAAAGCTCCCTCTAGTGGAAATAATGGCAACCAAAGTTAAACCTTTGACAGCATATATCTCCTGGATGTTTGAAGATATTTCAAAAATTTAAATTTTGTGAATTCAAATATATTCAAAAATATTTTGTTTAAATTACCCAATTTTAAATTTTTTTATATCGTGGTTTTTCACCATTTTCAAAAATTCCCGTGTGGCAACCAGGACGATATAATTTTTAAATAATAAAATAATTATTTATTTAGCAATTTTATTTTATCCACGTTATAGTCAATATTATGTTGAGTAATTTTAATTTTATATAATAAAATCCCTATTTAAATTCTGTAAAACGTCATTTCAAACTCTAAAAATAACTATTATTTAATTATTAAAAATGGGTCGTAGCAGTGATGCATTTTGAGTTTTTTTGTTTTTGGGGCAAATTGACAATTTAAAAGGGCCAAAATACCATTGATAGGGCCACAGGAATGATAAAGTTAGTACTATATTACTTTTTTTGGTACTATTTGATCCGGAAAAGTACCATGGTAGTCCTTTGACTCTTTTAGTACTATTTACATATTAATAAAAATTAAAGATTGAGTTTGAATTTTAACGTCTTTTTCACACAATTGCAATTAATACTATAATTAATATGCAATTTTATTTAATTTTAATGGTGAAAGACGTGGTAGAGAAGAATGAGTGTATTTTCTAAAAATCATAACTACATTGTAAATTTTTCAATTTTCCTGAACCAGACTGCGCAGTTTCTGGTATTGAACCTTCGTCAGTGACCCTGTTTTTTGAATAATGTAATATTTGTTCGATTGCGTCTATATGAAATTTTCTGTGCAATCACTGACCGTGGTATAGATAAACTGATTTCTAATGCCACATGCACCACACGTTAGACAGAGCGCTTTAGCGCACTGATCTATCGTCCGGTCGAGTTTTGTTGTGATTAAAACTAGTTTTATTCAATACACGGTGTTTTTTGTTCTTGCATACCTAATCTCAGAAGTACAACTCCAACAACACAACAGTTCTATTTTTAGAAACTTCAAGATTCAACATTTAATTTAATTCATAAATTAACATTTATCAAATGTATTTATTTGGATCCAATCGTTGTAAATGGAATTGATTAAAGATGATTTTATTTGAGTTCGAGTAAAAAAAAAAGTGTTCAAAAAGTGAAAAATAAATATCTTAAAAAAGTACACTTGAAAAAGGCCATTGCCAACATCTTCAAATTTGCATTGTGATTCTAAAATCGAATGAAGTAATGAAATAGATTTCCTTGCAAAAAAAGGTGAATTTAAGAAATAGTCTGATAATTTTTATAAATTCTGTAACTAAAATTAGCTAAATTTTGTTTTTATATACAAATAAATTTTAAAAACGTTAATTTATAATAAAAACTTGTATTTAGTACTATGAGGGTCGAAAAAGTACTATTTTTTATGCTGGTTGGGACTATTTGAAAATCCCATTTATCGTCATTGTAGGGCCATATTTTTTAAAAAATTCGATTATTAGATTTTTACTAAAATAAAAATAATATTAATTTGTTAATTAGAGTTCGTCATTTTAATGCTTTTTTAAAAATGCAAGACAAACCCCTCTGACAATAAAGTTTTTAACATATTTTATGAATTCTCATAAATTATTTCCGCTCTTGTGATAACATAACATTTTTAAAAAGCTTCCAAAAACACATTTTTTTTATAAAAAAATGAATTGCGGCACTTCTTTTCAACATTTGGACAAATATAAATGTTATCGTCCTGCATTCAAAAATTTTAAAACCTGACCTGGTACGAAAATATATGATTTTGAATGCGATTTTTATAAAAAATTAAACAACTCCCCGTCTTTCATTCTCTAAGGAACTAGCATATTTTCTCATCGAATAAAAAAATCAGACAAATTTCATAAAAGTCTGAACTAAACGGTTTAAAGTAGTTAGTTCTGAAAGGGCCAACATAAAATAGATAAGAAAGTACCATAGGCAGTGTTTGCCAGGTATGTTGAGCATAAATCGTAAAATTTTCCAATAAAAATCGTCAAAATCGTCATTTTATTTTCAAAAATCGTCAAAACAAAAAATATTTGTTACAAGTGGGATAAAGTTTTTTTAAACAAAAAAAAGAATAATAATGTAATTTACATTTCAAGTGCTTATGTACTATCGGTGTAATAATATAATACGATTTTTTAAACTTTTCTGTAATTTAAACTTCGAAAATCATGATATTTTATAACGTTAGCACTTTACCACTTTAACTGTTAATTCCTTCTACATAATTCTGTAAACATCCACTTCAGTAGCACAATTTTTAAATCTTAAATTCTTTTACATAGTTTAGAAATTCTTTAACAATGTTATTTTCTTTAATTATTAAATTTGGACTTCCATTAACGAATTAAAGTTTCAAATTGCATTACATGTGAGGACATAGTTTAATACAATAAATTTTGAAATTTTTGATTATTTCATATTTTTGTGTTGGTTTTTAATATTGCTAAAAATTATTTATTATTTATATTATTATTTATTTTTATTTAAATATTGTTTATTACCGCATGTTTTTCCATTTTCAAATATAAATTGTGAATATCTGAAGTTTCACTTTGGAACACTTTATTTATATTATTATTAGGCCTGTTTTTTAAGCACCGGATTTATTCTTGGATTTATAAATGAGAATATTCGAACTCGATGTTTGTTTCGCAAAAACTTGGATGTTTTTTTTTTTTTAATTTAAAAAATATTTTATTTTTATCTCAATCTTACACTTTAACTTTAAAAATATAAATATTAAAAAAGCAGGGTTGGCACTCAATAACTTTTCATAATACCGATTGGCTATCAGTAACACTAATAGCGTAATGGGAATTTAAAAAAATCGATTCCAATAAAGACATGTTTCTTCTTATGTAAACGGTTTTAGTTTTATATTTAACCTGTTTAATTTTGAAAAATCTTGAACTAGTTAAAGTCAAAATAACGCTAAAATACCGAAACAACGATTTATAACGTTATTTTGTTGATGTAACAAAATATAATGGGTAGAATTTTGAAATAAACCCTGTAAAGACACATGCCACTATTGGAATCAGGGATGTTAAATGGGGTTTTTAATTTTGTACCAACCTCCAAAAAAATTGTACTTTTTGTACCTTCACGGTACCATTTTTTTTATTCAATTAAAACAACAAAAAAAGTACATAAAAATTCACTTGTACACAAAAAAATGATATATAATGATAAATCGTCAAATCTGGCGGATATGATCGCATATATTTTAAGCGCTCATTACAAAAAATGAATAAATGCAATGAAAAAGGACACAATAACAATATGTTTGCTATACTTTCAAAATGTACCAACAAAAGTACAATTGTACCAACTTTAACATCCGTGATTGGAATCGTAGCTTTAAAACGTTTATAACGGCATTGGTGTGGCCGTGACAGGCAAATGTGATTGTAATGAAAAGGTAGTGTTT
Source organism: Delia radicum (assembly GCA_021234595.1). Taxonomy (NCBI): domain Eukaryota; kingdom Metazoa; phylum Arthropoda; class Insecta; order Diptera; family Anthomyiidae; genus Delia; species Delia radicum. The sequence continues at coordinate 203,780,223 of CM037854.1, forward strand.
GCCAACCGTGAAAAAAGTAAGCACATACTCAGGGAACTTCTGCTGTAAATAGTTGTCGTTGTTTCAGTTGTTACAGTATCTTTATTTTTAAGTGAAAAAACAGTCATTTGTAAAAGAAATTTCATTTTTGACTACAATTGCGGTCAAGATATATTGATATAGGTAGTCTTACTAGAACAACAACTACAAAAAAAACAGTGTTTTGACATTTCAAAATACTCAAGATACAGTCTTTGTACTGTCAAATCCATGTAAGAAATGTCAAAACCAGGTAAGAGGAAGATAAACAGCTGGGCTACTAAAACTACCTTATCTTGATTGCGGTTCATTTAAAAAACAACCCACATTAAATTACAGTATTATGATTTTACATTCATTTTATACAGTATTTTTTTTATATTTAAAAAAATAAAACAAATTAATGTTTGTTTATTTTTTACAACACCGACTGAACTACTCATTAATAATACAATTGTAGTTAATTTTTTTGAACAGTAAAAAACAACTGATATGTTAGTTGAATTTACTAAAATGTAAGTCGTTCTTTTCTCAAGTGAAATTTCATTTGTTTTTAACTACATTTGCAGTGGTCTTTACTTTAAAGGTGTTATGATACTTGCTATTTTTTGTATTTTTTCTATATTGGAGAACAGTGCAAATATATTTGCCTTTACCTTTATTAAGTGCAGAAAATAAATTAAAATAAACCTAAATTAATTAAATTAATCCATAAAATAATTTTTTTTGCCAACCTTTCAATAAAAAATAGTTTTTAATTTTAACGAAATAATAAAAATCCAAAAATAGACCGGTGCATTTTTCTTAATAAGCAAATAAACATGTTTGCTGACATATTAAACGTTTGTCAAAAATCGTCATTTAGTAATTTAGGTACTAAAATCGTCAAACCTGGCAACAATAGTGCGTGTGGTTTTTAATTTGCTGATTGATATCAGCCACTACTGAGCATCTCTGCTATAAACTAACTATTATAATTGGTTTTAAGTGAAATTTATTATTCATTTGGGCCGAAATCCCGGCGGTACTGCAATACCGGGCCAACCCGTGACAGAGGTGGAGCAAGCCCCTAAACACTCCGTCTATTTCCAAAAATCAGTTTAACATTTGTTGTCCTCCGATGGAGGATCTATCAGATGTTAAGCTGATAAGAACAGATACTACACTTTGATCTTAGCCATAAGGCCGAGAAGCGATAACTATACCGTTGCCAAACTAAACTACTTATGATTTGAGTTTATCAAACATAACGAGAATTTTTCGAAAAAAAATTAAAAGGCTGTTTAAGCAACATGTATAAATAAAACTTTATAACACAATTTTTATACAAAGAAGAAACAGAAAAAAAAATATAAAATAAAATAAAACAACCACCAGACTTTACTACCTACTTGTTGATAACAATTTAATATTGTGGTTCTTGCTGTTGCTTTAGTTGACGTCATCACAACCAACCGATACTAAACGTATATCAAATGTTTATATAGGTTTACATTAGGATGTCCCGTAAAATAACGATTTGTCGATTTTCGTTCATTACACCCCCGAGTTTTATTAAATAAATAAAATGGAAAATTTAATTTTTAAAAATTTATAATTTTGGGAATTTTTAATAACACTTTTTAATAACACTATTTTTAATACACTTTTTTTTTACAAAAAGGACGAAAATTTGGCACGAGTTAAAGTTTTCCAAAAAAAAAAACGATTTTTTTCATTTGGAACCATTTGCAATAAAATTGAAGGGTGTTATGACAAATCTATTTTTAAGGGACACCCTAATGAATATATTTAGTAGCACGCTAGTTGAGTACGCGATGGTTGGAAATTTGTATAAACTTTAAACATATGTGGGGATATGTGGTGTAAGCAGGTCTTTTTGATATTGTTTTTGGATATTGCGGTACTTTTTATAATTGTTGAGTAATTTTTTACTTTAAAAAGTACCATAGCGATTGATTTTTCTTAAAAACAATCAAATCAGTTTGCATCTGCATAATTTTGACTATATTTAATGAATAAATAAAATGGAAAATAAAATTTTTTAAAATATCGAATTTTTAAAGAATTTTTATAAAAATAAATTTTTTCACAAATGGGACATTTTTGGACTATATTATGGCACGGTTTAAAAAAAACGATTTCTTCTATTTGAAACCATTTGCAATAAAACTGGAGGGTGTAATGACAAATCTTATTTTAAGGGACGCCCTAGTATACATATTTAGTATCACGCTACTTGTGTGTGCGAGCAGTGGGTTTCCGTACTACTCAGTGTTGCTCAATATGCTCTCTTTTTATTTGTTCGCAAACTCACACCGAGCAAATGAAAATATGTTGCAGATATTTAAAAGTTTAAATTAATTTTTATCATGTTTTTAAATAATAATTTAATAAAATTTTCAATTATTTCAAATATTAATGATAAAATTAGCGAGATAACATTAAAATATATTAATTTTTAATAGAAAATAACAAAATAAAGGGTCCGCCAAATAACTTTTTTTTTTTTGAAAATGCTATAAAAAAACTACTGAATATTTTCTCAAATTTCTTTTTTTATTTGAAAGTACAATCCTTCCGGTTAATAATGGAAAATAATTTCATTCAAATGGCTGCCTTGGCTGGCCATGCAGTCCAATTTTTAAGCACATTATCGATTGTGTGCAGCTGTATTTCACCAATGGCTTCACGAATATTGTCCTTTAAAGCGTCAATTGTCTCTGGCTTGTTGGCGTAACACTTATCTTTGACGGCACCCCACAAATAATAGTACAACGGTGTCGAATCGCAGCTCCGAGGTGGCCAAACGACATCAGCTCTGCGGCTGACATTACCATGATTTTCAAAGTAATGTCGCAATATTTCCCAGCGTTGTTCAAGCGTATACACAACCATATTCGTTCAGCGGAAGGATAAAACTAATTATCTGTCAAATCAGACATGAGCTAAGTGTTACCATTCACGAAATAAGCACTAGTTGAAAAAAAAAACGTTAGATGGCGGACCCTTTATAAGCAAAACAAAAGTGAGTGTTTTAAGCAACAAGTTTTTATCAAAATTTTTTTAGTATAACAAAAATATATTTATTTGCTTGCCCGACTTCGGCATTTTGTTGCTGAGAGGTGTGGGAAATGTAGTCTCTCTATTTGTATATACTCTTTGGTGCGAGGGTTTGAAATTTGTATAAAGTGTTGTTATCTTTGGGATATGTGCTATAAAGAGGTCTTTTTTATATGGTTTGTTTAGTACATTTTTACTTTAAAAAGTACCATAGTACTTTTAAAATTGATTTTTCTTAAAAACCATAAAACTTTCGTTAAATCTTTTGGGTCCAATTGAACATTTTTAATACTTTTTCCTATACAATAAAGAAATCCTTACCTTATTTTGTTCCACAGCAAAAACAGTCTTATCCGGTTGTAATATTTGACCTACAGGACCTTTAAGTTCCTTAATAGGTTGTAAACTGGGTTTTAAGTTATCCAAATTATGGAAGAACAAACGATCGGATTGTAAAACAGTTGTATTGCCCTGTATTAAAGCGCTAGGATCAATTAAAGTTGAATGTCTATTACCAGACATTTTCTTGGCGGGATGTTGTTTCTTAAACAATTGTTTAGGAATCTGGCCAAAGTTGTTAATGAAACCAATGGTGGCATTTTTCTTTAAAGGATCATCGATACTAGAATAAAAAAGAAAGGAGAAATAATAAAAAAGGAAAGAAAATTTGGAAAATCATTCATTCTTTGAAACAAAACCAAAAAATTGTACATGTCTTCCAAGGTTTTTAAAATTTTGAAAATATTCGCGATGTTTTCAAGGTTTGTACTAAGTAAATTCAAAAACTCCCAAAAGTATGCAAATTCGAAAGCTGTTATTGAATTTCTCTAATTCAAAAAGCACTCGATTTTCGATTGTCCTCTTTCACATTAAATACATTAAAATACATTAAAAAAATGCATTTGTGATGAAAATGCAATTTTTAGATGCATTTTCGAAATTGTTTTTTCCCTTCAATTTTCCAAATGAAATTTTGAAGAGCTATATTTTCGAAAGTTTTTATCGATTTCTCTGATTTAAAAAGCATTTGATTCAAATAGGTTAGGTTAGGAAGGATTATGTGCCCAAGGGCACAACTCCACTCGGAGACCAATACGGTCCATTGTGAATCCGTTCAGAGAAAAACGGTAAAAAAGAATAGAAATAGACAGAAAGATAGATTGAAAGATAGATATAAAGAAAGATAGAAAGATAGAAAGAATATATACTCCCCAGAAACCAGCTCCTATCGTCCCCTTGCTAGAAACAGCCGTCCTATCTCCCTGACAAATCTCAGCAAATCTACTGGATTGCATCCAGCGACACACCCAAGTTCGTCGTGAAATCTATCTACGAGCCATTTCTGTCTGAGACCCTGCAACCTAGGACATTGGCACATTATATGCTCAACTGTCTCCAGTTCCTCAACGTCCTCGCACAACCTGCAAAAATCCGGTATGTGCCTGTCCCATCTGCTTGTGAAAGCCCTGACAGAACAATGACCGGTCAGGAACCCCGTAAGGGTCCTGAGACCCTCCCTGTCCAGTCCCAAAAGAACCTTGGTTGCCCCTGCGTCCAATGCGGGCCATAACGCCCTAGACACCCTGCAATCCATTCTGTCCCTCCATGATTGGTTAACGGTTTCGCGGAATCACTTCCGTATAACCTCAAAGTAGTAACATAGTGGGGGACTTTTTGTATGGAAATTATATTTAAAAATTCGTTAAAATTAGATAGAATTGCGTCACAGAAAAAGCCAAATTTAATTTTATTTAAAAAGTGCTAAATTTTCGATTGATGCATGATTAAAAATATTTCAAAGGGGAGAACAATTTCAAAAAGGAGAACAATTTCAAACAATATGAATTGAATGCTTTTTAAATCAGAGAAACTCAATAACAACTTTCGAAAATAGAGCTCTTCAAAATTAGACTTGGGATTTTTTGATTTTTTTTTTTAAATAAAAACCGTGAAAAAATCGCGACCTTTTAAAGAAAATTAATGCAAAAATTAATTAAACTGAAAACCCTCGGCCAATTTCTATAGGATGTATCAAAAACTCTTAACCCATCTTAAACAAATTATAGCTAAAGCCAGGTAAGAGTTGCATCAAATTGATTTTTACAGGTAGGTCGAGAAAGGATTAAAATACTTTAGGAAAATGTTGGTGTAAAATTGGGGGTTGGTAATTATCTGTTCAATTGTCTGCAAATTTACATATTCTGAAAAATTGAAAGAAAGAATTGAAATTGCTTCTGAAAAATTGGAGAAGCGACACATCGCAAAACTTTATTGTTGGCTAATAGTGTTAGGTATTCTTTAAAGTGCCAAAAAATTTGTAGCTTTGTAGGACCACTCACTTGGGCTTCAGTGATGATTTCATGACGTGACCATTAAAATACGTATTTTACAGTTTTATGAAGAAAATATCGATTATTTTCAAGTAAAAATGAAGAGTTTTACATGAAAGAGCATACAAAATAATTTAATTAAAAAACCACAGAGGAATTATTTTATATCAGTGGTTAATTCATAAGTCCCAAGTATGGGAATTCGAAAAGAAAATTATATCAAATAACTTCCAAAACCTTTAGTACAGAATGTGTGAAATTTCATCGATATTGGACAATGGAATCGGGGGTCAGGCATTAATGGGTTAATATATTAAAAACTTACTTATAAATATCCACATTGCCCTCATAGAAAAGATGATGGAAAACATTAATAGCTTCTATGGCAGCTGGACCTTGTTGTTTATGGCCAAATATTAAATCGATCCACTATAAAGAGAAAATAAAGATAATAAAATCGATCAAAAATTTATTTCTAGATATTTTTGAAAGCCGAGACTTACCAAATGTAAATTTTGACTAACATAATCACATTCTAAGGCACTACGATGTAACCTTATAAATTCACGTGGATCTTGTTTGGCCCAAGGTGGTAATATAACATCACTTAATGTTTCGCCATTTTGTTTGGTACCTTAAATTTAAAAAATTATTTTAAAATTAAAATTCCCTTCTCCAGTACTTTACGTACCCAAATCAAATTTATTTGAATTTGTTATAAATTCGGGGAGGTAGAAAAATTCAGGTATCAACTCTTTAACATCAGCCATATTGAATTTAGAAGCCGATAGCCAGGCTTCTTTTAAACTATGAAACATACGATCGGCCAAATCGAAATGGCCTCCCTGTAAACGTAGAAAATGTTGACTGAATGGTTCCAAACGTACTAAATATGAACAAACAATCATGGCCGAACTATAATGAGTGCCATAATGATATGGTGGTGTTTCACCCTGAGGATCATCCCATTCCTAAATTAAATAAAATTTTAATTTTTAATAAATTCCAGATGTTTCAAAATTTAATTTTTCCCTTACCTTAAATCTCTTTTGAAATTGTTCTAAACGATCTTCAGATTGTGCTCCCATGGGTTTTGAGAAATCACGGAATGTTTTTGGATTATTAAAATCCAATTCTTCTGAATCGTAGTCAGCTAATATCCAGGGGAATACCGGATACTTGCATGAGATCATTGTAGGAACGACCAGCCAGAGTATTTAAATGCATTAAATATTGGAAGTTTGAAATTTCACCACGCTACAAACATTAAAAAAAAATAAATATTAAATGATTAAAAGTAAATTTAAAGAATTTTCATATTGTCCACACATTAACAAAAAAAAATTTTAAATCAAATCGGATCTATATTAAATAGAAACCATAGATTACATGGATATCGAACATAGATTACATGGATCTTTTAACAACAAACACATTTTTTCGTACACATTCAAATATTTTTTGTATAGGAAGAGGACTTATGTCCAACACATTCTCATGGGTAACGTCCTCTGGCAGCAAATATCAAAGAGTTTGATATCTATGTGAATCTATGTAGAAACAGTTTTAAAATCAAAATAAATTTGCTTTCTTTTAAACTTAAATATGTTTCTACTTAACGAAAAAAAATGATCATATTTAAATGCGGATTTTTCAACCGCTATAATCGCTAGCGATAAAATACAAATTTTCTTAAATTCTCTGAAGGGTTGTATTGATTCAAATCTTTTAAGCCTTAAAATAGTATTCTCTTTTGGTAAGCAAAAAACATAAAAATGTAGAAACTGGATTTGGGCAGTTTTTTGGTTGAAATATGATATTTGTAACACATTTATGAAAGGAAGAAGGTAAATCGCATCCCAGACACTGGGAAGTTAAAAAAGAATGCCAAAATATGTTCTTTTAATAGTAAAAAAATTTAGAATATTTTCTAGTAAATCGGAAACTTTTAAACAATAAAAATAAAGGTATTTAAATAAGAAAAAGCTCTGGGATTTTAAGGATTTATCTATTAAGTTTTTTAGAAAGCTCAAATCAGATAAATTTCTTTAAAAAATAACCATAGTAGTGATTCAAACTTACCACCCATCTTTGTGTTACCGACGTTTCACCTATCAAACTACTAAATATACCCGATGTCTGTTCAACACTTGCTGTCCGCTTTTGTCCCGCTATCGACTGCTGAGCATTATCATTAATAGCCGTAGCATGTGCCATAAACCGCTGATACACCTTATTACGTACTTTACGTGGAAAACTTAATAGATAATTACGACCATCTTCGGAGAATACCTCCAGAGCTATAGGTTGTAGTAGATAACGTCTTTTATGAACTTCTCGTATCTCTTCATAACCAAATTTCGAACATTGACGTATTTTACATTGCCGTGTAGTACCACCAGAATTTGGTATTATAGGTTCATAGGCTCCGGGTGGTAAAGTATCAATATCTTTGATTTCACGATTTTTTAATAGAGTAAAACCGTCTACAATATAACAATGTTCTTTGCCAAATAGTAAAAGACCTTCAAAGGTATCTAAACCTTGGATGCGAGCACATCTAAACATAAATGAAATTTTTTCTTGATCTTCCAATAATCTTAAGAATGTTTCATTATCGGCAATATTTGTCATTTCTTCATCTTCTTCATCATCATCTTGAATTGTGCCATCTACAGATTCTTGTGCATGTGCCAAAGCGCGATGTTCATTGGGTGAGGGAGGCGGTGTATTTATTGAGCCACCCGGTTCACTTTTTGATGTTTGCAATTGTGGATGTGCTGGTTTACATAGCAAATTGGCATCTACGGAATGTTGTTGTTGCAAAGATTGATGTTGGGTCACCGCATCTGTTTCACATAATATACGTGGTGGTTGCTGACAGTGGGTATAATAAATTTTACTATCAAAACTACAGGCTACTTTGTTAGCTTTTAATTGACGCGTATCACCGCTACGATTATCCGTTTCAGGACGATATGGATAGTGTAAATAGAATAGTTCATTACGCATTGTTTTCTTACGCATACGATGTGGTCCTTCCGTGGTATCGAGTATCCATTTGTCCAAGGTCGAAATACCCTCAGGTCCCCAAAGACCACGTTCTCGGGTTAATTCAGTTTCGGATTGTAACCAATCTTGATAGACATAACGTTGGGTATGCTGTAACATTTGTATATATTGTTTACAACGTAATTCCCAAAGATCCCTGAAAGAAAAGAGAAATTAAATATTAAATCTTATTTGAAGTTTTTTAATTGTTTTTTTTTTTTTTTTTTTATTTTTATAATATAAAATCATCAGAATTATGAAAACTACGCAATAAAACAAGTTTAAATTAAGAATTTCGGAGTTTTTCGAACTTAGTTTCGAGTTTTAAACTTAATTTAGCAATTCGATCTTAATTTCGAAGTTATGCTTAGAAAATTAAATTTCGGAGGAAAGAATCAGTAAATTTCACTATGATTTAAATATTTATGCTATAATATATTTTAATTTCGAAATTTTGAGAATTTTAAAAGTACTTTTTATGTTTTCTGGTTAAAAAAAGAATTTAATATTGCGGCAATTAATAGTTTAAATATTCAATTTTACATATATCTGGAATTTCGAAATTATGTTCGAAAATTGTAAATTGCTTACTTTACAATATTAAAAGATCTCTAAAATACGGTTTTGAAAATAAACGTATGTAAAATACTAACTGTGTCATATAAATTAGGAGTATTTATGAACTTCGAAAAAGCTTTTTAATTCCTTAACCTGTAGTAGACCAAAATATTTTTTAACTCGAAAACTTTTACATTTATTTCTAGAATTTCGAACTTAAGTTTTAACTACAAAATTTTGCTCGTTAACCAAGATTATAAAATCATTAAAGATCCCTAAAATATGTTTTAAAGGCATTCCAACAAAGCTTTTTAAATTTCTTTACCTGTAGTGCATCAAAAAATATTTAAAAATGAGTTTTATTGTTACAAACTTGAGTTAAAAAATATTTTAAAATTTGCTTTATTAAAATCTATAAAAACTTAAGAATTTCGAATTTAAAAAAAATGTGCCAAAAGTTTAAAAAAACTAATTTTAACCGAAGTATAGTTCAAAGAAATTTATTATATTAACTTCTCGAATTTAAAACTTAAACTCGAATTAAACTAGAAATTATGTTCGTAAATAAAAATTTGGATCTAGAATCATAAAAGATTTCATAAAGTCATTGTTTTCCAATTCACAATTTTTAACTTATTTATAGAGTTGTTAATTTAAATTTAAATTCAAATTTTAAAATTATATTCCAATATTAGAATTGATATTCGAAATATGTAATTTCGAAACCACCCAGGTAGAAAAATACAATCGGCACAGTGTTGGCAAAGCGTAATCTACAGTCGGTTATCTTGACAGTATTGTCCTGCTACCCGATAGCTAAGAGTGGTCAACAGTTGGTTTTAGCGAACTTGCCACCGGTGGCAAAACATTTTTAATTTAAAATTTTTTTAAAAATATGTGTAAAAAACCACATTTAAAAAGCAGCAATACAGTTCTTAATTTTATACATCATATTTAAATGCGTGAAAAATAATACAATATTAAAAAAAAAATACTTCTAATTGGTTGTAATATTATTGGTTAAAACAATATTGGCAAGGAATTTTGCGGGTGGTACTGGCAAAACACATGCTTTGCCAACAAAATAGTGTTTTTTAGTACAATGTTAGTTGTACCTTTTTCTAATTTTTAACACAGTAGGTTTGCCAATATTAGTTTTTTTGTACGGTTGGCAATTTCTACCTGGGTATATTTGAAAACTATATACTAACTTCAGCAATTTATAATCTCAAATATGCATTTTTGTATAACATTCTAGCATTTTAAGATTTAAGAACATTTCTTGGAATTTCGAAATTATGTTTGAGTTATTATTAATATTATTTTATATTATTATTCTACGAAATTAATTTTGTTTGTTGTTTTTTCTTCAAAATCATATTAGAACTTGATATTCGAAATAATTTCGAAACCAATTTATTTGTAAATTTTATACTCACTTTATCAATTGCACATGTATACCCGTACAATCAAATGCATTTTCTTTGGTCATATTAGATTTTGTGCGTATCAATTCATCTTTTTTAACTTTAGAGCGGCTGGCTAAACGTGTCAAACCACCAGTGACTTTTTGAATTTTCGATTGAATTTGATTGTGTATTTCCCAGGGAATACGATAGGAGGCCTTACGTTCAGCATCAACATAATTAAACCATAATTTGGAAGCTAATTCCATAACTTGTTCACGGGTAGTTTGTAAATCAGGAGCTTTTGAGTTGGTGGGCGGAGAGGATAAAGAGATTTTGAAAACTTCTTCTATAGCGGGCTTTTTACAAACATACAATTCTTCCCAGACACGAAAGCGGCGCCGACAATTAAATTACGACCCTGTAAAGTAAATTTTGCAATATTTAATGAATTTATATTTATGTTATTTATGATTATTACCTGTAATTGATTTAAATCTTCATCTTTGGGTTCAATTACATCCGTTTGAGGATTAACATGCCAGGTGGTATTTCTTGTAGTGGATGGCTCCAATATGATCTTCATATCCGAGGTCAATTGCAGTAGACAATAAGTCAAACAGCCTATAAATTCCAACTCATGATTACCAGCTCCAAATATTAACAGTCGATGTGTTATAATCTTATGCAAAGCCTCTAAAACACTCATTTGTTCTGTGATAGCTTCTGTAGGTCTGGACAATAAATACAATATGGTACGATTTAAAGAATGATGTAATTGTTCCAATGATATAGAAGATGACCTCCTTTTAGCTTGTGCTATTAATTTGATTATGAAATCAAATATATCATGCGGATTACGTGTTAAACAACCCTGCCACATTTTATCTACCACACGGGCGGTAAAATAGAAAACATTTGGCGCTATATGTTGAGTATGACTCTGAAGCAGTGGTACCAACGATAAGGCTGCTTGTTCTCCTAATAAAATATCAGCAGCCAATAAATGATCCATTAAAGCGGTTATAATCTCTGTTTGATATTCAATTTGTAAAGGTATTTCTGAATTGTCTGGGGAAGCATCTAAAACTAAATCAATGACGGGTGTTGATTTACCATGCATGTTAAGACTTAAGGAATCTACCACTATGACACGTAAGAAATCTATAATACATTTTCGAACAGGATGATTAGTTAATTTAATAGTTGTTTGTTGCGTGCTGGCCATTGTAGTATTTAACATAAAGCAACCCGATTCTTCGACAGGAGAAGAATTTCCGCTATTAGGTTCAGAATCTGCGGTATCTTCTTTATTGGTATTAGGAAATAAAACTGCCACCAAAGAGGATATAACATCTCCAGACATCATTACTGGCATAAAATCGGTGAGGTTCTGATAGAGGCTAAATAATAATTGTATAATAGTCTCTGGATGACTGGTCAACCAAGGAGCCAATTCGCCACCATGTACTATGGCTCGTACCATGCCCAGCAGAACACTTACCGCTTCGGGACATATATTCATTTTTGGTATATTAGTATTAGCCGAAACGGGAGCACCCCATAAAAAGGACCATACACGATCTAAATCGAATTTCGTATGTTCTGTTGCTAATAGTTTAACTGGTTGACCCATTATCAAGGCGGTTATCAGGAAATATAATTCGGGAACATCTAAGTGATATTGTAAAAGCCATTCTAACATTTGGAAGCCTGAAAAACGAGATGAAAAGAATTAGAAAAATTTATAACCATTAAAAAATTTAAAGTGTCGAAATAAGAATTTTATATTTTTGGCAAAAAAATAATTAAATTTGAAATTTCGAAATTATTTTCAAAAAATCCTGCCAAAAAAAGTATATTATTAAAATTTAAAATATTTGAAAAGTGTTTCATATAAAAGAACATTAGTCAAAAAATATATTAAAAAATTCAATTGTCTCAAAAATCAATAGTTTTAGAGCCTTTTTGAATTTTTACATAATATTCAAATTCAATCACATTTCTGAGTCGATTCTGAACAATTTTTTTGAATTTAAAAATTTTCTTAAGATGTCTGTGTCTTTTACGATTCTTTTTAGAAGGATTATATTTTCGTCCGAATTTCGAAATAATTTTTTTTTAGAAATCCTCCTAATCCTAATATGACACTTAAATTTAAGAAACATTTATGATATCTTGAAATTCAATTTATTAAAATTAAGTTCCAATTTCGAAATAGTTTGTAAATTGAACTTTAGAATGCGACGAACTTAATGTGACATTTTGCCCAAAAAAATTTCGAACATTTAAATTTCTGAAAAAACACAACTTACCTGGTATATTTAAAGCCGCCATCCTCACTTCTCCTGCTATATGTGTCGGTAAATGTTGTATATTATTAGATGATGAAACAATTACTGTACTTGAACCTCCGGCCGGTCTATTACTTAACTGTTGAGGACCAATGCCTATCGATTTTCTTTGCGAAACCATTTCCGTAAATCGTAAATAACCACCATTGTGAGTGGAATCACGAAAACGTACCAAAAATGATTCATTAGCACAGATCACAACTAAAATACGTACCGCTATAATGACTGTGGTAAAATGAACATGGGTTTGCATAAATAGCAATAGCCAATCCATGCCTAGAGTCTTAGAAATATCATCGCATATAATATAATTGACAGTGTTGCGTGAGGTAAATAAGAGACCATGTAATAGAGAAAGACAACGATTACGTAGATATATATTTTGAGCTGTTATATCATATTCGGCAGTAGCAGCTGAATTGGAAGGATTTGGGGTGGGTTTCATAGAGGGTAAGATTAACGACTTTTCCACTTGTTCTGATTTTGGTAATTTGGAAGCACAATACTGGCCAAATAGTAATAAATCCGAGTGTCTAGGTTGTCCTCCTAACAAAGCTTCTACCAAATTGAAAAGAATTTCACGAGTAGAATGATCTTGTATATCGACTATTATGTATAATAATTTGTTGAGTAATTGCAATTCTCTCATAATTTTAACATTTTGTTTCTTTTCATTTGATTCTACGGCCAGTTCTAATAAATGTTCTAATAGTGATCTTAACAAACCATTTGGAGCATTATGCCATATATCTAAATCACATAAAAGATCTTGGAATGCGGTAATATTAGGTATAGCAGACATTTCTTGTCCCGAATTAACGGTACCCACTAAACCAAAAGTTAGGTGGAGTATGTGCGAATTAAGTAAGTTTTTCTTCTTTTTGAAAAACATTCCCAAAGTTTGATAACATCTTTTACGATCCATTTCACTTTGAGCGGCACGATTACTGCGTACAACACATGTCAGGGCTTTGACGCCCGCATAAAGAGATTCAACATCTTGAGCCATGGCTATAATACCCAGCAAAACATTGCAGCCGCCTACGGTATCAATCATGGCTGATACAGGATGTGGACTAAATACTCTCACACCTAAATAACCCACCACCACTCCGCCTAAAGTACGACCAGCACCCGCTAAATGACCAGCTGAATTATGTAGAATTCTGTAATGAAAATAAAAAATTAAATAAGATTTTTGAATACTTTTCATAACTCCCAACAAACTTACTTTATGGGCGTGGCATTTTCATGTGAATTCATACCCAGTTGTTTGGCTATGGACTTATTATCCGCTCGACTATATACTTTGCGTATTTTTACCAAAGTTAGCTGTGACACTGCTTTGGCATTTAATCCCAACAACACTTTTTCTTCCGCTACTAAAGGTCCCAGAGGTTCTACTTTTTTACCCAATTGAGGTGCTTGTAAGGAACCCATATAATGTGGTCCCAAATTATAGATAGTCAGTACTGTTTGTTGATTGATTACATCTTCCAGTAGATGGCACACTCCCTGCTTCCAACATAATCTTGAATAACGTCGCCATATGGGCGGGGTGCCTATGTAGCCAAATACGGAAGTAGCTACCGGTAAATTGGCTGATCCTGCGCCGGGATTTTGTGAGATATAATGTAATTTTTGAGAATGTAAAGGAGTGCCATCTAAATATAATTGTAGGCTGGAATTTTTGAGTACAGCACGATTGAGTACCACCACTAAATGATGCCATTGTCCTTCGTGCAATAAATCGGGACACCAAATGCGGGCACTATTATCATCAGAACCCTCGGGTTCCCAATCCCCAAGGCCTGAAATAACAAACACAAATACAGTTAGAACAATTTTTAAAGAAAATAACTTAAAAATTCATTCTTAACGATTTTGAAACTTAAATTTTTCGAAATTTAGTTCGTATTTCGATATTAATGTTTTAACGATAAAAAAGTTATACTTACTTTTACTTGGCGTCACCAATGTTTCCTGGGTCGAAACTACAATAGCCTTATCTCTGGCCGATAGTAATATGGATAGACATACTAGATTTTCCTCTCGAGGATTATGTATCGTCCTTACCAAAGTCAATAGTCTTACACAATGTGGATCTGTTTTAGGATCAGAGAATTTCTCAACACAAAACCAAGTCGAAAAAGATAAACCTGTTTGTGGTGGAAAAATACGATCGCCAGAACCAATACCACCAATAGTATTAGAATCTATAGTACCTCCCGCGGTAGCAGTAGCTTGTGGTGCCAATGATGGTAAATATAAACAACCAAATCCCTCGGCAGACATATCCATTTCTACAAATGGTGGTAAAGTACTAGAGCCATGAGCTCTAAAATCTCTAGGTGTAGTCATGGATACTAAAGTTTTAATGCGCGTCAACGGTACAGGTCCACCCATTTTATAAGGTTTACTTAAGTCAATATCAGCACACGACAATGGTTCACCTAATCTCAAAAATTCTCTTAATTCGGTTGGCTGTAAAGCTTGAGCCGCTAATCTCTCCAATATATATTGCATGGGTACATGCAATGGATTTACCTCTTCGGATAAAGCTCTTCGGGCAATATTTAAAAGTTGCCCCGCCAAACCATAATCACACATTATTTGTTGATTACGTTCACTGCGAACTAGTGATTTAATAATTTCACTTAAATAAACTTGTAAATTAATACCCAATGTATGTTGTTCCTGATGAGTAACACTGGGCAACAGTTGTATCATACATAAAACTACACCCGGGTGAACAATTCTTGGCTCGGGGGTTGGTTGTGTTAGATTTAATTGATTGGGATGAGCTGGTGTTATAGCCAATTCTTTGGTTGGTGATCTATTGTGTTGATCATTGAAGAGTGTTATAATGTTATTTAGGTTGGGAGATTCAAAATTATCCAAAGCAATGCTGTAGAGAAGACGATAGACTACGCATACGTAGGATAGGGAACGGGGTATTGTTGTGTTAAAGCTGGAATAAAAGACATTTAATTAAAGTCATATTAGGAATAATTGTGCCCTACAATATTATAGATGTTTGGCACATAATCAGGGATTTTCATTATTAATTTCCAGAATTTTATTATATAATCCAGAATTTTGAAAAATAAAATTGCTACCCAGTCGTGGATTTGTTAACTTAAAAAAGAAAGAAAATGATTGAATTTTAATACATAATCTTTGTATAGTAAAGAAACATAGCATAGGAAAAAGTTTTTGCTCTGATGCTATTGGAGAGGGCTGGCAACGTTCTTAAGGACACATTACAAGACTTTTGGATGTATACGAAACATGACTCGATCAGAATATGACCTATGGAAAATTTGGACGAACTGTCACCATACCGGACCTGCCACTTTTATATGGCGTTGTGATAGGAGGTAGATGTGAAAAATTATCAATGTTTAATGCCCAAAATGAAAAAAGCTCCTTTACCAGATGTGCGGCCGAGAATGAGAAAAAGTTTACTGAAGGAGAGACGATTAAGTCTGAGATAAATGTTTCCATCTGGTATTAAGGCATTTTTCGAAAAACAAAGAGATTTTAGGTTTCAATCTTCATGAGTGTATAATTGAAGAGTGTAATGGAATACAGTATGAAAACTTGTTTTAGCAAGTAGTAAAGAAATATTATTGATTTTTTAAGAATAAAAGTTATTTTTGTTCTGACTCTGTTTTTGAATATTCAGAAAAATAAGAATTAAAGTTTCTTTTGTTTCGACTGCACCATCTGCAATATATAGAATTAAAATTCAAATGTGCAGTACTCGTCGAGAGAAAAACAGTGAGCTAATCATTATCTACTGAATTGCTATCGTAGATACTGATGTAACTTTACTAGAATCACCGTAATGTTTGGCTAGTATTTCAAAGAAGGGATGTTTCCAAATTGTCATTGAATTAAGGAATTAAGGAATAAAATAGCGTAGAGAAGGCCGGCTTAACCCATTGACACAATGTCATTATATAAATTATGTATCTTTTTTGCGACACACGACAATGACATGAAAGCTAAATCATTATCCTTACAGGCAATACGCGTAAGTACTTTTTTTAACTTTGGGAAATCTAAGGATTTTTGAGGAACTCATTTAGGATTTATAAATCAGTTTTTAGGAGAGAGGAAATCACAATAAATAAAAGTTCTTTCATTTAACCAAATCTTGTTAATTTTGGAATTAGGGCTTCCAAAGTTTTTTCTGGGCTACTGGCAGGATTAGAGTATAATGTTATACTAAAATGACTCAGAGTTTATGGAAATTCAGTGAATAAAGCCAATCATAGTATCAAAATTAAAGCTTAATTCAAAATTAAAGCATTAAAAATATCCCACTTACCTATAATTTAAGATATCTCCCGAAAAAACATCATGATAATATTTCTGTGTAGACACATCGGGATTAAAGAATCCCTTAAACTCTGGCAACTCCATATGATTGCCGAAACAGCCCAACAAACGTAGAGTATCACACAACGAAGCAGTGCATATTTCTTGGTGAAAAACTTAGCATTTGCCGGTTCAAATCGCATAGCCGTAGCCAAAGTTTGACAAACCATTTGCAGTAGCAATATCAAATCATCTTGGGGTATCAATTGACCTTCAGGTTCTGCTATAATCAAAGGATCATCACATAATTTACCATCCAATGATACAAAAACACTAGTAAGATAAACAAAACCACCAACTTTACGGAAAACTGTACGAGTACGATGAGAATCTTTGAGACAACCCAAAAGCATATTTAATATTTGTATTTTAAATTCCACCTGATAGGGAGGAACAGCATGCATAACGGAAAGTATAAAAAGCATATCATCATCTCCACCAGCCGAGAGTATAAGTTCTCTTATGATACCCAAAGCTTGGGGACGACAATGTTTAAATTTTACCAAATCATGTATACATTTGGCACCACCACATTCCCGAAAGACATTAGCATTATTGTTATTACCACTGAGCGAAATAGTCAAAGCTTCTAAGAGATGTTTACCCATACCATCCGCTAAATCTTCCGATTCCAATTCCACTACAATAGCATTTTCATCATCATTGGTAATTTTTCGTACATGTTCAGCATAACGATTAAGACATGTCACAAATACTTCCAAGATGCCTACTTCTCGATAAACATCTTTAAAAACATTATTATGTCTCAGTATATTTAACAAAGTCTTCAAACACAATATACTACAACTAGTTGAATGATTATTTTTCAATAGCAATGATAAGGAAATCAACTCTTTACAGGGTACAAAATTCAATTGAAATACTATAAATTCCAATAAATCAAAGAATTTCTCTTGAATTTGTGATCCCTTCATGTGAATCCTTTCCGTAAATTGACTTAGGGTATTTTCCGATTCCAAAATGAAATAATTCGCATTTTCCGAATGATAAACTCTGGATATAGCATCGAGTATCGTACAACATAATGATGTTGATGTTGCTTTCAGAAATACAGTTTGCAAAACTTGAAAGGCATAGATATTGCGTACACAAGTTTCGCGTGATGTTGCCTGGGGCATTTGAAAATTTTGCATTTTAAAGAGAGCGTTAATTTGAGCTTGTGGTGGTCGTAATTCATTGAAGCCACACATGCAGAGAGATGAGATCATTAATACCAGATTACGGATGGCAGCCTGGACTTCAATGGATTGACTGCGTGATGTATCGAATCTGAAAAAAGGAGGAAGATTAAAATTTAAATCTTAGATTTCTAACAAAGAGAGTATGCCATAGGCATAGTTAAATCTGTTTAAGTTTAGTGCTATGGCAATACCGATCATAGTTGTACCCAAAACTAATGAATTTCGGCAAATATATTCGAAAGTAGTGCTAAACTATAATTACAATTGTGGGAGTTTGCCGAAAAATACAGGCGAGATCTAATTTCCAACTTATTATATACACATTGTCAAACACTGCATCGTTCAAAACTTCATGCACATTCATGCCCATGTAAAACTTTTTGTATACGAAACATTTAATTTCTGCCAAAAAAAATTGATTTGGAACACGCGAACAAAAATCAAGTTTCTGGAATTAATTGAGGAAGCACTCGGTAACTAAATAATGCCTTTTACAACTGCTTCCGGATAAACAGTATTTTTTGCTAGCTTGTTAATGACTGATTAGATCATAGGCACTCAAATGGGTCTCATTGCTAACATAAATGGCGCCCAACGCAACGATTTTATATTTATTAATATTAGTGGTTGAGTCTTTGGATGGAAAGACTCAACCACTAAAAGATTCACCATATTATACATGAACTCTGATTATTCTAACAAAGTCTCAGTTAAAGTTTCAAAACATTTAAAAAAATAAAACTCTTTATTTCAATATTTTTTGTTATGGTGTTTATCTCTGACCTAATGTTATGTTATTTGTTTTTAAAATTTTTTTTTTTAAATATTTTATACTTACTTGAGCAAAAAATCGCTTAAAAATATATAACCTTGTGATGCTTTAAAATCATCCATTAATATTTGCGATACCTGACTAGAATCTTTAAGAAAACAAAATACGGTAACAAACATTTCAACAATTTCTAAAGGATTGCCAAATGTTAAACGTCGCATATTATCCACACATAAAGCCATACAGCCTTTGGCTATAAATGACAAGAAAAAGAAAAGAAAGTGAGAAAAAAAACTTTACAATTAAAAGGATTTAAAATTTGATTAAAATAGAATTTTCAAACTTACAATGTATATAACTGACAACAGCATCGGTTAAACCATGCCTTGAGATGGTAGTTAATATTTCAGCAGCATTTTTACGCCACACAATATTATGATTGGGACAAGGTGAGGTTATGGCAGAAAATAATAAAGTTAAATCATCCATTCTAGCTAGTTCTTCGGCTGGATAAGGATATGAACATAATTTAACTAAAAGTTGTGCAAAAACTTTTTGCAACAATGTACGACGTTCAAAAGCGTTAAAATCACTAGGAGTCTCAGAAGGAGAATCATCTTCTACGGCTGGTAGATCAAAAAATAAATATAAACATTTAACCAGAGTAGAGGGCACTGAAGCAGCTGTCATAACCTGGAAATAGAGAAAATTTAAATATTGGAAAAATTAAATAAAAAATTAAGTAATTCAGAAGGAAATAGCCTGAAAAGCTTCTTTGGAATATGCAACACGTTTGGTTTTTATTTAAACTTCTGGAAGTAATTGTGGGCAGCTGTTGCTTAGGATTTCATATTTGCAGTTTGGATGAAATTGAACCTTTGCCCCATGTCGTTTTCTATTGTGGTACATTTTTTGGTTATACCATTATAGCCTTCTTTGGAACTATTGGCATATTATTGGGACGTGGACCTAAACCATTAATGGAAGCTATAACTAATACATCGGCAGCTGCTATGTATATATTTGCTTCGATTTTGGCTATGTATCATGCTGAAGGTGATTTTCATTTAATGTATTTGTCCGATTTTGAAGAGCCTTTACATAATTTTTTTCGTCACTGTAAATATCAAAGTATAGCTTCTTTAGCTTGTGGTTTACTGTATCTTTTGCACAGTATCTACGCTTTTGATGTTGTTTGTATAACCAAACGTCAATTGCATATTTTCGAAGACGAACATGAAGAGGCCAATCAACCGATACGTTTATATTTTATTAGTGAGACTGTACAAAAATATTTGGAAAGATATTCATGGTTTCGTCGCTATTCAGAGGGAGATCTTTCGAAAACAAGTGATTACCGTTTTTCAACTCCTCGCAAAGTTCAAAAATTATCACAACCGAAAAGTCAAACAATGCCACAGCGCTCCAGAGTGGAAACAACAGCTTCCCGATCTTCAACTAAAGCAAGCTCGGAAATATCAACAGAAAATCATTTAAGAGGTGGTGGTAGTGGTGATTTTATATCATCAGAAAGCTCACAAGCTGCATCGGAATTTATGGAGAGTATAGAAATTGTATAAAATTTACCTCAATTATACATCATGAAGATTTTTTACTAACATTTCAACTATTATTTCATATTTGTTTCCTTGAATAAAGATTTTTTTAAAACTACTTCTTTTTGTACTTAAAAAAACTTAATTTTGTTCCAAAAAATCAATTATATTATAGAAAATGACCTAAAAAGTAGATAAATTCAATGAACATGTAAAAGAGGTGCAAATTACTCTTAAGCACAGTATTTGTTTGTTTTAAAATAAGTTTAATTTAAACTTTAAAAATCAATATTGTTGACATCTTTGTAATTATTTAACGTATACCATACAATTCCTGTTGCCAAAAACTAATTTATTGTTCAAATAACTATAGTTTGAAAAGTAAACTTTTATTAATTGTTTTACACCATTTACAAATGTGGTTTAAAATTTTACGATTCTAAACTACAAATCAAAATATATTATAAAAAACTAATCGCGAGTTTTATACTTCAAATTTGTTTATAAAAGCCTTATTGCGGGGGCGTATATTTGTGTAAGTAGTAGCTCTAAACATGGACTGAATCTAACCAAAGTTAATACCAATATAATTAAAACCCAGGAAGAAGTAGAATATGTGTAAGGAATTTGTGAGTTCTAAGGAAATTATGCAGTGTCGTTAATGGAGAATATCAGTATGTGCAATTTGAGGCTAAATTTCTAATAGGCTGGAGTTCGCTTCCCAATCCTGTTTAATTTCTGCCTTTTGAAACTTCCTGTACCACCAGAAATGGTAAAATTAAGTTTCTATGCTGAAGACTGAACTAAGTACTCAGATACTAACGGAGGAATCGAAGATGAAGATGGGAGCAGGTAGTATATATATAGGGGAATTGGACATTGCGATTTATTGGCTATGGGACGAAATATTAACATAAGTTCATTCTTGCCTCTTTTAAAGAATTAGGGCTTATTTAGTAACCCTATTTCGGTTCTCGCAACAATATTTCAGTTAAGTGAGCAGAAAAAGAATTGTGAAACAGAATTTTCGTTTACAACCACCTAACGATTTGGTTGGATCCAAATGCGGTTGGGAAAACAACTTTTTGATTTTCGAATGGTAGTGATTCAATTCAAACGGTTTTAAGTGTGATTGTGAAGATAACCTGATAACTTGCGATTGATCTCGAACCATATGGCCGTTGTCAAACCCAAGGAAAACAAGGACGCTTCTTGGTTTTGGCAAACGGACAATTTAAATCCTTAAGGCTAAAGAAATAGCGACTGAAATATTTAAGAAGAAAAAATCTAGAAGACGTGGACAATCTGTGAGATGTACATATTTCTGATTTTTAAGGAAATCCAAAAACATCATAGAAACTAAAACTAAAAATTTAACTGCACGACGAACGCAACTCATCTGGAACCTAGATCCATCTGAATTCACCCGAAGAAGAAGAAAGCTCGCCTTTTGGGCTTAGCTGAGTCAGCAGAGAATAGGGTCAGAAAAATATGTATGATTTTTAATAAATTTTTGTACCTACATATTTCCTCGAATGCTATTGGACGCAGATGATCAAAGTTTTGGATTTGATTCAATCCATTTTCATAAAGGACGCTGGGGCATATGTATCCCATTGGTCGTCAAAGAATAAACAAGACGTCTTGAAATTTTAATATTTTTATTCGATTTTCTTTCTAAAAAGTGACTTTTATAGATTTATATGACCTAATTCCAAAACTAGTCCTCGAAATTGTCCTTTACAGTATTAAAAAAATTCCATACAATTGTTATTTTGGGACTGCTTTCAAAACTCGGTTTTCGATTTTTGGGCATTGTGATGAATGGTTATGGTTCGGTATTCCAATAGCATTTAGTCCCACCGAATTAAAATAATAAATCAGGGCTATAAACCAAAAAGCTTCAACAAGTTTGCAAACTCTTCATCAGATTGCGCGCAATAGCTGTTCTAAGACTTATCATACCGCGAAATTACAGTGTTTCCATGTTTGAAGACCTTCCTTTTTCGCCACCTTTCATCTCTTCTCTATTGATTTTCCATAAAAAGTACATTATTTAAAAGGAAAAATTTCCTGAAGTTAAAGACCTTAAAATTATGTGAGTTTTCGATATGTTCCTAAACAAAAAAGTTTAAAAAATTTACCGGTTTTTCTACTAATTTCACTACCTAAATACCCGAGATTCCACATAAGATAAATATTAAATTAAAAAGTTACATTTTTATATAGTTGGAAATGGTGTAAAACTATTATATTTTCTTAATCACTTTGTGTAACAACTTCCCAAAGCTTTTATTGCAAAAGTTCTATAAAATATATATATACGGTAGTGGTCGTAGTAGTCTAAACCATATTACGGTTTTTCCTTACCTGTATCAAAGAAACATCACCATTTGCTAATAAATTTAAAGTTGACAATAGCATCCAACCACTGCTTGTTTCTTCGGTAGTTTCAATTTCTAAAAATGTAACAATTGCTATCGAAGCAGCCTCTGTACTTTGATTAGAGGCACGTTTACGTATTTCACTGACCATTAGACGTGAAACCTGTTGGCAAAAAGCAACAACATCCCAAAATTTTTCACTCATATCAGAGGCAGGACAAGCACTAAAAACCTGTGTTAATGAAAAAGTGAAAAATGTGGTAAGATAATACAATTAGAAAAACTTTTTCCATTTACATGAACTCTCCAAATTTTCCATTGGAAATTTTAACTAACTTACCTTACAAAATAATGATAACATTTGATAGAGTTTCATATCTCGTTCTTGTTCACTTAATGGTTCTTTGGGATGGGTATATTCATTGAATAGTGTTTTCAATGTATGTAAACTCATTTGTACACGAGCATCCAACATGGCATCTTCACTAACGGCGGTGGGTAATGATGAGCCACCATTGGCACCATTGTGAGAGCCTGTTGTGCTTGATGACCCAGTGCTACCATTACCAGCTGGTGCACTAGCGGTGCCACGTAATTTACGCATTACATTCATAGTGGCGCGCTAAAGAAGATATTATGTTTATGGTTTTTAATATGTCCTTCAACGTCTTCTTCTTCTTCTTTAGAGCTTTAAAAGCTCTTTAAGGGTTTTAGAAAAAAACTCTCTCTAGAGGATTTTTCTGTTTTATCTTCTTGTGTGTTATAGTTATTGAATGTTAAGTGAATTGAAAATCTTTATTAAAATCTGTAAATAGTAGATGGAGATGTTTAAAAGGTCAATTACTTAAATTAAATTTTCTTGTCAGATACAATTTAATATTTTTTTTTTCTTGTAAATTTTTATTAAATTGTTTTTTTAATTTAATTGATAGAAATTTTTCAAAACTTTTTAATTTTTCTGTGTGTGTATTTTATTGATAGTTGTTGTAAAATGTTGTAAACATTAAAAAGGGGGTGTTAATTGATTCAATTACAAAGTAAAACTTAATTAAATAATTAGCGGTGTTTTTTCAATATTACTTTTAGAATTGCGGTTTAACGTTATTTATTAGGGAGTTTTCTGCTAGCTCAAAGATTGTGGTGGGGTTTTAATGGAATTTTCTATATTTAGAAAACTCACAATTGCTTAAATTTAAGGTGTTATTTATTAATTAAGACATATCCGATAGTTTTCGCGGATTATACACTGCGTTGCATAACTATAATTACAAATGATTTTTGGAATTTTTTTCTAATATTACAAACATTTTTTTTAAGGTTAAAACAGTTTTTAAGAGTATGATAACTGATCCGTTATTGTGTAAAATTTAAGAGATTATTTAATTGAGTTAAGAGAAAAATTTTATAATAATATTTTGTTAGTGCTTCATAACTATAATTACATATAACGCCAAACAAAGAAAAATATCAAATAAGGAAATTATTTTTGATGTGAGCAAGATTATTCAAGTTCAAGATCATTTGTTTTTTAGTTAAACATAAAACCGTGCAATGTTTATTTATTAATTAAAAAAGTTTTCTGTCCGCTAATTTAAAGCAGACTTTACCTACTGACAGGTCCTTAATGTTCCATTTCGCGTCACCGAAAATCATCAGAAAACCTATGTATTTTGAAGGAAAAAGATCAACGCTTTACCCGTATTGTTTTATTTATCCGTTATTTAAACTTATAACGCAATTTTAATCAATCGCAAAAAAATGCCGTGTGGTTAATATCTAAGTGATTTTGAAAAAGATAAAATTTAAAAAGTGGATAAAGTTTTGGAATTAGCTAGAAAAATATACCGTTTACATGTGGTTGTCACAAACTTTGCAAATAATCCGAGTGCTTTTGGTAAAAATAAAACAGGCTGGCCTAAAGAAAAAAGCTTTCTCATCGGGAGCGGCGTAAAATAATCAACTGTGGTAGCAACTCAATGAAGAGTCTCAATCAGATAATCGATGGATGTAAGGAAAATGTGTACAAAATCAACTATAAGTAGGCTCATGAAGGATTCCATAGAATTACTCACCAAAAGGTGATGTCTGTAAAATGGTTATTACCCCGTCACAAAACTGCTAGACTTGAATTCGCTGAAAGGAATTTACTAACCAACTGGAGAAAGGTAAGTAAATAATCGCTGTTGTTAGTAGGATTAAACAGTCCTACTAACAATAGCGATTATTTACATAAATTTCTTTTAAATATGATTTTTCTGATGAGAAACATTTTAATATTGATTGGTTTCGGAAATTTCGGAGGCGGATCCTAAATGGTTTGGGGCGCCGTTTATTTTGACGGTATGGTTGATTTTGCATTTCCGAGCACCAGATGAATTCCTCTAAGTACATTACAGTATTAGAAGAGAAATTGGTGCCATTAATTAAAAATAGAAACGAAGTAGAATTAATTTTCCAACAAGACAATGCCTCTGTACATGTAAGTCGTCAGACAATGAAATCCCTATCATCAAAACATATAAGAGTATTGGAATAGCTCGCATGTTCTTCGGATCAAAACCCCATTGAGAATATTTGGGGAATATTACCGCGTCGAGTTTTGGCAGAAAACCGTCAATATGATGGTATTTTTCATCTAAAATCTGGTAGACAGTATGTCTTATCAAACTTTCGAGTTGATTCAAAAAAGGAAGGAGGCTATCCCGTCGAGTTTTCGCAGAAAACCGCCAATATGATGGCGTTTTTCATCCAACATCTGCTAGACAGTATGTCTTATCGAATTTTCGAGTTGATTCAAAAAAGGAAGGAGGCTAAACCTTCGAGTTTTCGCAGAAAACCGTCAATATGATGGCGTTTTTCATCCAACATCTGCTAGACAGTATGTCTTATCGAATTTTCGAGTTGATTAAAAAAAGGAAGGAGGCCTCACGCATTATTAAAACTTGCGAAATTTAAAATATTATTCTAAAATTTATTTGCTTACATTTTGTTTAATATTTTTGGTCTTTTAAGTACCAGTTATTTTATACTCAATTTTTATGCACCCTAGGCGAAAAGGGACCGGTCCCAGATGACCAGCTGGTACAAGTCCTAAGGTGGCAGGGACCGTTAATTGGTTCGAACTTTTCACATAAGAGACCGGTCGCTTTAACTTGGCGTTGTCTTAGGACGGGATCAATTGTCACATTTTAGAAAACTAGTGAAGTAGTTCGGTGGATGTGCTTAAAATTAAATTTATATAAATAAATATGTATAAATTGATAACATCAGGTTCTGCTTATCAGGCAGACGCTCTACACACATAAAAAAATTTCGAAGTCAATGAAACACTACAAAAACTGAATAAAGTTGAAGTGCAGTGGTATGTCATTGGTAGACCTGTCACGGGATAGGGCCTTTCAAGTCAATTGTTGGCGGTTCCATTCCATTTCCTTTCCCGTATTTATTGTTCAATTCAACTTGTTCCCCATTCCATTTTGTTTTAATTTGGACCAATGTTCAATTCCTTTTCTTTTTTGAGACCAAATGAATTATAAACTAGTTGTTTTTAACAGAATTTTTTTTGACCATTAAACTTGAGATTAGACTTCCCATCCTTGCTTCTATTTTTTATTACAAATTATAGTCGTATATTAATTACCCTAACTGAGAACTAGCTACAATGGCTTTCGGCTCGTTGTAGCGAAAGACAGACCAGTGCTTTCTTAGGGAATCGAACCCACGACTCACCAACTAGCCTACCGGAGCGCACTAATATTTTATTTTATATTTGCTATTATAAAAACCTCTTATTTTCTAGTAAGTTATCTTGCGTTTTACTATATTGATCTCACCACACATTTTCGGATCCAATTTTATTTCATGTTACAAAAACCACATAATCTTTTTTACATGATCCCTTCAAATTTGAAGTAAAATCTCAAGGAAGTTGTTAAAACCACAGTCTCTATTTCTCTAATAAAAAAAATCTTATCTTATTTAATAGAATTATAATAAAAGAATTAGAAAATAAGCTTGATTTTGCGCTATTTTAAACAAATAATTTAAATTATTTTCAATATTTACATTATTATGGTTATTTGTATGCACACAATAATAAATAAATGACAACACAACGATAAGACAAATAATGAAGGTACACGAAAAACGTTGCAGATAGTTATACAAGAATAAAATGTATTAAAATTGGCTGATCAGGTTACCGATTCTGAATAGTTTCCAAAGCTTTAAAGTTATGTTTTTAAATGCTCGCCCAGAAAACAAACTTGGTCGTAGCAACCGTATTTGAAGTCAATCAAATGATTTGGTTGTAGCTACCGAATATGTTGGTAATTATCATCGAATTTCTGTTGAGACAATCTACATTATATTGTCGTAACAGAATTTCTATTGTTTTGATCGAACGAAACATTCGATTGTTAACAAATACAGTAGCCACAACCAAGTCTGTTTTCTGAGTGAGTGATGAAAACTTTTTCATTGGTTTCGCAAACTATACAAAATTGGTTACTGTCAACCCTGGATTTAACATAGAATATTTCTTAATTAAATAATAAAGGCGAAAAAGAAAGTTTGAGAGTCCAATCACTTTACGTTAAGAACTTTTTTAATGCCTTAGGAAAAATGCAAACTTATATTTTTTGAGAATAAAAGTTTTTAAAAATATGAATGTAATTGAGAAAAAAAATCTTGTTTTAGCCATTAATTAGACTAAAACACGATTTATAAGATCTTATCTATAAAAACGTACCGATTTTAATAAATGCTATGATGTCGACCATTTAAAATTGAATATGTCTCGATTACTTTTTTAAAAGGACCATCCGTTCCGGTCCATATAAGGAGTGAGATCGAATAAATCCTAACACAGTCACTTATAACTTTTTTTATGTTTAAAAGAACTTTTTTTTTGAATCAAGTTATCTTTTAAAAATTCGCCAGATGGTGTGTATAAATTATTAGCGGAATCGGATCATTACTTTGTTTACAAATGGAAGCTGAACAAAAAGTAAGTAAAGGAGCTTTTTTTTTGCCATTTTAATGCCCTAATTGATAGGAGCAGACCATTTCCAAAAAAAAAAGTGTCAGTATTGGGAACTTGCCTTCATCAATAATCTTAATATAATTTAATTTTTCTGAGTTCTGAACAATTAAGCATATTTTTTGTAAAAATGCTACTTTTTTTGTATTCACTTTTTGTTCAAAGTCCATTTGTAAACAAAGTAATGATCCGATTTCGCTAATAATTTATACACATTATCTGGCGACTTTATAAAAGATAACTTGATTCAAGAAAAGTTCACTTTTAAACATAAAAAAATTTATAAGTGATAATCTGTGTTAGGATGTATTCGATCTCACTCTTTAGATAATTTCGGGACGATCGACACATTCGTCAATATAATAATATCCAGTTGAACTGCCGATAAATATAGTTGAGTTCTATCAAAGAGCCGATTCGTTAGTAAAGACCGAGCCTATTTCAGCTACGCAGAGAGAATTTTAATGGACGAAAAATAATGAATATTTTTATTAAACTAATGAAACTTTTCTTCATAAATAAAACGAAAAATTTCTTCAAATGAATGAAACTTTTTATGAAACTAGCTTTTTAACGAAACTTCTTCAGACATTTTCAATAAATAAAATGATAATAACTTGCATTAGTTTAATAAAAAGTTTCAAAGGACGAGTTCCAGTGCAACTTTATTGTTTATATGCAAAAATTCATTAATATCATTCAGATAATTCTCTCAGTGTAGCTCTAAATCGTTCGAAAAGTAGACAACATGGAGCAGTAGCTGAACTTTGTTTTTTTTTTTTAACTTGGATTAGGTTTTTTGTATTGTGTTCGAAAAGTGTCGAAACCATTTAATCGGTAAACGGTTTAGATTTCTTGTTAGTTTACTATCCAAACCGACACAGAGAGAATTTCTTGGACGAGTTTTAATGAATTTTTTCACTAAACTAATGAAGTTTTCTTCACAGTGTAAATGAAAAATTTCTTTAACTTTATGAAAAAGCTGCATAGTTTTAATGAAAAAAGATTTAATGAAACTTTTTCATTAGTCGTATGAAATTTTAAATAAATAATATGACATTTTTCATAAAATTTTATGAAAAATTGCATTCATTTAATAATAAGTTTAAATGGGTGAATTCCAGTAACAATTCATAGATCTAATGCAAAAATGCATTGATATTATGTAGATTATTCTTTCAATCGATTTGATTTCACTATTTTTGTGGTAACAATCAATATATTCAAATAGTACAGCTATATTCAAGTTATATTTCTAAATATTTTGGGTTTTGCAACTAAAAATAAGTTGTATTAACCGATTTTTTTTTTTTTTGGGAAAACCAGTATTCAGTTCTACCAAACCGAATTCAGTCGTAGTAACCGAATTTGAGTAGTAGTAAACTTATTTTAGTTGGCAAGTGGCATCATTTTTTTCTGTATGCAACTTCAGTTCTACCAAACCGAATTCAGCCGTAGTAACCGAATTTGAGTAGTAGTAAACGAATTTCAGTTGGCAAGTGGCATCATTTTTTTCTGTATGCATAAAAATGTAAACTTTATTTCGTGAACATTATTTCATAAAAATAAAACAATACATTTTAATTATTTGCAGCTTATGAACGTATGAAAAAATTGCAAACAAGTGCTAAAATTATGATGAATCATATATAAACAATTAAATATAATAATTACTCTCTTCCTCTTTTACGCTATTTCTCTTTAATATATTTATTAAAAAAGTAATTGCGTATTGTAGTTTGATAATATCATTTTCATAATCAAATGTACTGGGGAGTGTATTTGAAATTAAAACTTATGAGTAGGTTTCAAATGAATGAAAAAAAAACTCCCACTATTTTTAATTAGAAAAAGAGTATTCTTTGAAATACCCAACAAAAGTTTTCGATTTCAAAGAACCGGTTGAAGGATTACATCTTTTTGCTTTAGATCTTGATCTATTGACGCTTCCTTCAGCGATGAGTTTTGAATAAAATTCTTTCAAAAGAAACTGGTTGTTTTACTTTGCACTACACTCAGGGAACTTCTGCTTGAAAAATATGTAGTAGTTTGGATTGTAATGCAGTTTATTTATTTTTAATATAAATGTCAGTCATTTATAGAATAAATTCAATTTTTTACTAACCTTGTAGTTTATTTAAAAAAAAACAAACCACATCAAATTACTGTTTTATGATTTTACATTAATTTTTTTCACTCGTTTTCTGATATTTAAAAAAATAAAAAAAAGAAATGTTTGTTTATTTTTTATTAATATTTGTGGTTAATTTTTACTACAATTGTGGTTCATTTTTGAACATTTAAAAACAAATGACAATGTTAGTTAAATTTACTGAAATGTAAGTCGTCCTTTTTTTAAGTGAAATTTCATTTGTTTTTAACTACATTTACAGTGGTCTTTACCTACATAGAATTCTAAGTGTACAACTGGTTCTGTAGAACTTGTTTTGGAACTAGTTCTGAAACTAGTTTTTAGTCAGTTATGTATGTCTAGCATTTTAGTTAGCAAGCAATATATATCTACCGGTGCTTAGATGCCTACTTGATTTTGTTCGAGTACACGGTAGGTATCTAAAAACCGTTAGGTATCTATTGTTTAAAATCACGGGCATTAAAATGGTAAATTAAAAATAATAATAATTGACAAATATAGTAAAAACAACTGACAAAGTGCAGTTAAATTAGATTTCAACAACCAAACTGTTACTGGAATGCAGTAGCTTTCGTAAAAATGTTTAAAACAGCTGTTTTGCAGTTCTTACAGTAAAAATAACTGTAATTGCAGTTAAAAACAACTTCAACCAAAAACTGACATGTATCGTAGTAACTGCACAACTTCTCTAAGTTTACAACTAGAAACGATTGGGTTCGTAAAGCGTTTCGAAAAAAATGTTGCTGGGTATTTATGTAAATTATACTTCCTTAAAAACATGTATTTCAATTGAAAAGTCATGTTAAATTTATTTTTATTTAAAAATGCAGGAAAAAAGAAATTTAAATAAATTTCTTTAACGGTTTTTTTTAGGTCATTCACGTTTGTCTTATATTTTTATTATTTTCATTATGTGTTTTTATGCACGTCTCCCACGTATGCCGTTGAACAACAAACAAGTATAAAATCCGAAAACAATCAAAGTTTATGTTAAAAGACGTTGATTTTTCCTTAAAACATGTACATTTTCATTAGGTTTAATACACGCGCCACATGCCATACAATTGTTTTTCTCTCTATGTGTTTTTTTTTTTTTTTGTTTGTTGTGAAATGTCTGCTGCTGATTCGCACCCAGTCTATACAGTAAATTCAGTCATTCCCCAAATATTCATCATCATTACGTTATTCTTGGCTTGTAAAGCTCAAAACCACACAATTTTTTTTTGTCACGCATTATCATTTTTAGTACGTTTACACATGAATTTGTTGTTTTTGTCGAATGTATTGTATGCATACAAAAAAGTTCATTTACAACGCATGAGACAAAACACGAACAACAAAAACAATAAAAATTCAATGTCAACAAACTTTTTTTGGCAGTGAATTGACTTGAATATAGAAAATATGAATGAATTAAAAATTTGTTGAAAGGAAATTACCAAAATGCAGTTTTTTTCAAAAGTTCCGTTTTAAATTTATTGACGATGTGAACATGTAGTTCAATAAACTTCAAATACTCAAATACAGATGCGTCGTAAATTAACAACAATTCACAAATCTACGCAATGAGCGAAAAACTGCTAAAGATATAAAACCATTAAAACACCATTTGTAAGCCCTTCATCCCATTGTGCAGTAGGGTATATATCAGTTCGTCATTCCGTTTGTAATTTATAAAAAAAAATTCTCGAAAGCCATAAATTATATATATTTTTGATCAGCATGAATAGCGAAAACCGATTTAGCGAAGTTTGTCTATCTGTTGAAATGCGAAATTCTTCACTAATAAATAAGCTGGATTGCTAGTTTTTGGTTAAATTATTTATTGATGTTCTTAGCTAATTGGCATTGAAAATGGGAGAAATCGATTTATGGGTTCAAAAATTATGAGAGAAAATGTAAAACCACCTCGAAATTGTTGATATAAATTGGTATATTCACAGTAATATAAATTGTGACATCATAAGTAATGACAATTTGCAATTTAAAAAGCGCTAAAAAATAAATCGATTGAAACAAACGCTTAATATAAATAAATATTTTTTGTTGCTATTTTTTGTGAAATTTTTTCCTACAAGTCTTTTTAAATTTGATTTTAGAGTTATTTTTTTTTTATCTTAATTAATGGAGTATACACAAAATTCGGCATGGGTTTTTTTGGATATGTGGTTCCTAAGAACTAGAGGCGTTTTCCATATGAAAATTTTCTTAGAATATGATGATTTTTTATGGCACTTTCTACACTGAGAGAATTATCTTCATGATGTAAATGAGTTTTTGCATAAAATCAATGAAATTCGCAATTCACACTGGAATTCGCTTATTCAAACTTTTGTAAGGTTTCATAAAATTATATAAAAAATAAAATTTTATTTATTTTTATTTTCATGAAAAACTGATTTCAAAACGTTTATTTTATCAAGAAAAGTTTTATTGATTTGCTTAAAAAATCATTATTTTTCATTTGTTCAGAGAACTTTTTTATAGAGAAAAATCCTTCGATCTGTGAAATTTTGTCTTTAAATAATCCATCCGATTCCGTGAACGTTTATCTATCTATAACCATCAGATTTTCCAATAGAAAACCGCGCTCACTATGAAGAACCGGAAATTGTTTTCCTATACTTTCAGACTCTAAGGTTACTTCCTATAGAAAACCCTTCAGACTTACAAAGAAAAAAATAAAATCAAGTTTCAATGCAAATATTTGTTAACTCCATTTAAAGTTAAATTGAATTCCAATTAAGGAAATTATAACATCAATTAAAATAATTTTGTACAGTTTTATTAGTTTTTGTATTTATATATTTTGTATTTATACAATTTATAACGAGCTTTCAAACTTCGTATATTTACAAAAGTAAAACAAATCAAATATATTAGCTAGGTTGATACTAGTATTTCGATCTGGCTAAAGATCTCATCAGAACCCAAAGTTTTAGAAAAGCTAGAGCCTCCATAATAGGTCGAGCTTTAACAAAAACCTATTAATCATCAATTTTGCTCTATTCTTGTCTTCTTAGTAATCAAACAAGTCTTCTGAGTAATCTTTTCCTAACAAGCAGCATGACATTACTAAACTTTGAAGACCAAAAATTGTTCTATTTATATAAAAAAAAAATTATTTTTGATTTCAATTAGGCTTTTAATCATATATATTAAAATTTTTATTAAATATTGTTTTTAATATCAAACAAATTTTTGGTAGATACTATTTTTTTTTTAAATAAAAATTGCCAAAAATTTCCAAAAATTTCCAAAAATTGGGATAAAATTGGTAAAATTTAAAAATGTTGTAAAAATTAAAAAAAATATCCAAAAATTAAAAAAAAAAAATCATTAAAAATTTCAAAAAAAATCGCTCAAATTTAGAAAAGCTAAAATTGTAGATAAAAAATTTTAAGGAAAATTAACGACAAAATAGAAAAAAATAGTCTGTAATCAGACATTTTGTTCAGATTGGAAAATTAGTTCTTGAAATATTGAAATATATAATATATCTTAATTTTAAAGCTTTGCCCACTCAAAAAGGGACGCAACCGTAATTTATGTGGTTGGACTCTAAATTAAAATTAAAATAATAATAAAACGCTCTATATATGGTACAAACTTCAAAGTCATCGAAGTTATCACTTAAGCAAAACTTATCGTTTTTAAAGCGCTAAAATCAAATAAAGAAAATCGAGTGAATTTCCAGATTAATCAATCGAAGGAAACGAAATCGAAATTATATTTTTAATAAATTCTCTTAAAATCGAATTCAATTTCGATTTAAATCGAATGAGTTGATTTTAAAACAGTCAGTTTTAAACAGGTAATTTATTCGATCGATCATTTAAATCGTTCTAAATGATGATAATCATTCTAATGAATTTGTAATGATTGAATTCAATGATTGATAAAATCGAATAAAATAAATTAATTAAATTCTCTGTTAGTAAATTCAATCAAATGAATTCCCTGCGACTGTTTAAAAATGAATTGATTCGATTTAAAAGAAACTTTAACTCAATTTGGTTTTTTTTTAGATTTTTCCAAGGCATTGAAAATTAATTTCATTAACTCATTTCGAACATAAAAATTTTTGTAAATTTCTGACATGTTTTCATACAAAAATTAGGTAATTTTTGACTCTTCTTAGTGTAAACGAGCTTAAGATCATTTATTTATTAATTATTTATTTCCAATATTTCGTCTTCACATTGGATGACTTCTTCAGGGAACAAATATTACAATTTGAAAAACTAGTTTTAATAATTAAAAACTTATATACATATAAATTTTTGACTTTCAATTTGTAAACCTAAAAATACGTGTTTCAAATTTGTTTGTCTCCTACAACATTTTCAAGTTTCATTAAAATCCGCATGTTACAACCACTGTATAGTTTTCGTATAAATCTTCCTTTTTTGCAGGTAGCTTCATCCAGGTACCCAAAACCCTTATTTACATACAACCAATTATTTAAAATATTCTTAATCTCAACAAACATTTATCAATTTTAACATTTTTGCAGTTATATCTGGCTGTAGTGCAGTGGTGGGTATTATGTATGACTAAGCCCATTGCTAAACAAAATCAAAACAAAAAACCATAACACAACAAAACAATTTAACAATATAAATAATTAATTTTGAAAACCCAAAAAAAAAAAAAAAAAAAAAAAAAATACAACAAAATACCATATCGCACTTGATCAACAAGAGGGTATTAACTCAAAATTTTTAAAATATAACTGTTTTCAAGAAATCAACTAACAACATCAATATCTATCTATTGTAAAAATTTCAACGTATTCCGATTACTCTTTCATCTCGAAAACCACTTTTGAGACCATTTTCATGATAATGTAGTGATTACCTTTATTTCAACAAAAAGGTATTAATTCGAGTTAATACAAAAGTTCAAATAGAAATGAATCGTATATTTTCATAAAAAGGTATTATTTTGATTTGAGCCTT
This sequence comes from Delia radicum, assembly GCA_021234595.1. NCBI lineage: Eukaryota > Metazoa > Arthropoda > Insecta > Diptera > Anthomyiidae > Delia > Delia radicum. Next base: position 203,815,457 of record CM037854.1, read on the forward strand.
TATTTATGTTAAAAATAATCAAACTGTTTTATTTATATTTGGTTGTATTTTGAGTTGATACTGTTTTGTTGATAAAATATTTAAAGTAATACCAAAAAAAATCGATAAAATTTCAAAAAAATGGCATTAACTCAAAAAATAGATTTTTTTTTTGCAATGAGTGGTAAAATTTAAAACAAAAACAATGTATATATATTTTCAAATGGAATTTGCTTATTATGATATGTTTGAATTTTTAAATTCTGTTAAATGTGGCCATAAACAGTTTTTTGACTCTACTGAAAATTTTAAAATTTTGAGTTAATACCCTCTTGTTGATCAAGTGCGATATATAAACGAAGAACCACCTGTATTGTTAGCAAAAAAAAAAAAAATGTATAACTGCTTCTAAATAAAGACGTGCTAAAAACTTGAAAATATCAGTAAAATGCTAAAAACAAATAACAAGTTAAGTAAATTAACAAAAAATTAAAAAATGTATACAACAATTTAGTTGTTTAGGTATTTATGATGGCGAAAAAGGATGCCAGATTAACCTATTTAAGACATCTACGGCTGTTATTTTACATGATCTGTGGAAAGATTAAGAATAGCTTTTAATATAGAATTCGAAAAGTTCTATAATAGAGCTTTGATGTATAACTTAAAAAGCTTATTTGTTGATCTTGATTTTGGCTATGAATAGATATAGAATTAAGCTTTTTAAATCACAAATTGCTGAGCTTTAATTTGGACTATTTTATATTATCTGCTGAAGAGCTTTCACTTGTACTCATATAATATGAACTCAAGTTGAGCTTAATTTTGAACAAAAGTCATACAATATGAAAATATGAAAAGATTGAAAAATAAAGCTTTTATAAGAATTATTTACTGTTTTAAATTACCTACAATTGTAATTTAATTTAGAAAAATTTCAACGGAGGTGTTTTTGATCAACAATAATGCTATAACTCATTAATGGCTTGTCAAAAATCCGCTGGAAATTTTTCAACTTTACAGATTATAATCCATGCTTCATTAAAAAAGTTTAGTAGCTTGTTTGCCTTAAAAAGCCCTCTAGTGAAAGTATTAGCAAACCAAAAGTTGAAACTTCGTCAGGAATATAAAACTTAGACGGGTGAAGATATATTAAATATTTTAATTTTGTAAAAGTCTGAGAACAAATCTTTATTCGTACCCAGAAAAAAATAGTGCTTACCCAGAAGCGTTTCCGGAAGGCATTATTTGATAACGAAGCGCTTCTAAAGCAAATAAAGAAGGCATGATTTTTGTTCGCGATGTCCCACTTGATATGTCTCTTTTAAAGCGCTTCTTTCATGTGCTCTTAGAAGCAATAAATTCATGCCTTCTTAGGCACTAAGAAGCGCTTTTTGTATGCTAACAACATTAGTGATTCATGGTACGCATACTTTATTGCTTCATTTTAAGCATTATTCACTGCTTCAAAGAAGGCATTCTGGGAAGCAGGACAGAATGCTTTCCCTAATTGCTTTATAGTATGCAAGGCGGTGAAGCGCTATTTTGGAAGCATACAAATGTAGTTACTGCTTACCAAATCCAAGTTATTTTTGCTGGGTAACCATATAAAATTTTTTTTTCTTTAGATTAAACGATTTTTAATTTTTTTAAAATCGTCATATGGCAACCCTGACATTCTATTTTTTTAAGTGTGTTAGTATTTAAATAAAAACCAGTTAAGTATTATTTATGTTTTGAGTGAAAACGGAATACATTTTTGCATATTTTAGGCTTCGTGTATTTGAAATCGGTCAGATTTTCGAAAATTACATGCAATCGATGAATAAATTTTTAGTAAAGAAATACATTTTCATATTTTTCCTCAACATAACAATTTAAAATATAAAAGATTAAGCTTTTTTATATTTTTAAATAATTTTAAATAAGTCCCATCAAAAAAGGTTAAACATTAATTTTTTCAAATAATTTTTTGGCAACTCTGGATAAAAATCTTTAAATTTTTGTTTTTCCGATTGTAGTCCAGGTGTTGAATAATTTTAAGGTTCTTAAATAGCCGTTCCAAAGTACTGGGTCGAAATAGGAACACTGTGTTAATAATGAGTTAAGCTTTCCTAAACAAAGCTTTATGATTGAGCTTTTATTTGAGTTTGGCTTCATTTTAAAAATTTAATGAAGAATTTTAATCTAAAAAAAGCTTTAAACTATAATTTTTACTAAAAAAAAAGTTCTTCGATTAAGTTTTGCTTGGTATATGATAAGGTCTACCAACGAGCTTTTATGTAGAGTGTAATTATTAGGACAACCAAAAATAAGCTGGACCTTGTTTTTTATTTCAAAGGATTAGAACTATTTAGACTAAATAGAGTGCGCCCCGGTAGGCTAGTGGTAGCGTGCTGGCTTATCAGTGCGGGGGTCGTGGGTTCGATTCCCACCAGAGGCACTGGTCTGTTTTCGCTACAACGCGCCGAAGGCCATAGTAGCCAGTGCTCGGTTAGGGTAATAGTATATAATTTGTAATTATATGATTATTAATTAATAAAAAAAAAAAAAAAAGTTTATTTATGTTAAAAGCTTATTTTATGCTATTTAGACTAAATACAAATTCTGATCATGAAACTATTATTATTTTAGCTATATTTGTTACAGCATTTCTATGTTTTATATTATTTTATTTTAGCTTATTTTGTAAATAGTATTACTAATAGATAGTTTTTAACTTTATTATTTATTTTTAGTCATCAAAATGTTTAAGTATTTTTTTTTAAATGAGAGTTAAAAATTTAATGTTACTGTTGTGGGTAAATCCACAAGACATTTTAATGAACCCAATTAAACTTAAAAGCTTAGGAACAACAATTTCTCTGTTGCACCTTTGTTTGACTGAGAAAGATCCATTAACTATTTTAATAAAAAGTTGTGAAATTTAACGGTTAATTTTTTTAATTTACGGCTTAAGTGCTTAAAGCATGGTTCTTAAAGCTGTTTTGGTTATCCTAGTAATTAATAAACAATAAAATTTTTATTCAAAGAATATAAATTGAGCTTTTACTTGGACACTTAAAAAATTTACAATTATATTTTATTTAAACCTAAAACGAGTTATACGACTGCGCTTTTATTTGAAAAAAAATAAAGATGTACAACTGAATTTTTTTGTTCATTAAAAAATCAACAATTGAGGTATAATATAACTTTTATGTCCTTAGAAAAGATTACGATTTAGCATTTATCTGACCAAAGAAAAGTTCTACGACTAAACTTTGCTTGGTATATGATAAGAGCTTTTATTTGGAATACAATTATACTTTCGATAAAATGTTTATAACAATAACTTTAATTGAGTTTTTTATTTGGACACACTACGATTGTATTTTATTTAAACCTAAAAAGAGCTATACGACTAAGCTTTTATTTAACAAAAAAAAATTTTACGACAGAGCTCTGTTTAGTACATGCAACATTCTACAATTTAGGTTTTAAATGGAGTGTAATAATACGCATAGTAGATATTTTGCGAACAATTTAAAATAATAGCAGCAA